>JAMWEH010001024.1:0-21180 GCA_024721245.1 Mitragyna speciosa | reverse complement strand
TTTTTTTCCAATTATATTTAATATAAAACTACATCATATGACTAAATAATACGATGCAATTTCGTGTAATTGACATAGTTTCATATTACACATAATTAGATTTAAAAAAAAAAAAGATGGATATAGGATATGGAGTGATCAAATTAATGATAATAATAAGAATGTTTTTATTTTGGTCTGACTCAAAACCTTGCTCAGTGTGAAGATTTTGATTGCAGTGAAACAATGGCATATGCCTTTTCTTTTCCTGTTGAGCTCTTATTTTTAAGGGTAAAAACCTACAATTAGTAATTAAGAGGGCGAGGTCGGGGTTAGTTCAATAAACTTCTAATCTACCTAAGAACTTTTTGTTATGTCACGGGACAACAAAAGTTTTGTTAAAATCTAACATGAGCCTATAATAAAATGCTATTCATTATCTAGTGGAGCGGACGGAGCCGAAATCTGTTCAACAAAAGAATGATATTCCTAGTTTTCATTGAGTTCAGAAAATCTGAATCTCAAAGGTGAGTTGATAACATCTTCATGCCACGTTGAGGGAGGCAATAAGCTCTTTGTTTTTCTTGATTCGGACGTGGACTTCACATCAAATGGACATCACAAATTGCTTACCCATATTTCTCTTAAAACCCATTCTCACCAGCCCATACTGATAGGGCAAAGGCCCAAATTTTTTTTCCAGAAAAACTCTCAATTACATTACCAAAAAACGTAACGGCCCGTTATCTTTTTGCACTAATCTGGTAATATTAGAAATTTCCACTTTCCAAGTTGTTTATCGAAACTCATTTAGATTTGAAGCTAATGTTAAACATCTAAAGTCGTGAAACATTAAACGTTTTAAAAGTTCACTAGCTTTGAAAAAGCAAATAGGACATTAGTCCCATATTCAGAAAACTAGATAAACTAAGAAATCAGCGGAAAACATAAAATGTAATTTTATTAAATGAAAAATCCAAATGTTTTGAAAAATGAGCGTGTTGAACCAAACCCGCCCACAATTTAAGAAGATTTGGTTCAAATTCTTCAATCACTGTCACTATGAATATTATTAACCCAATTATGAATCTGGGTTTTAATGATTCTCTCAGCATATTTGGTTTAGCAATGAAATTGGTATCAATTCTTTCAAAAAAGTTAATGAGTTTAATAGAATAGTATTTTAAGAAAATCATAGAGAACCCAATTAATCACTTTCATTCTCATTGAAAGATAATAATAGTTATTTTTCTAACATTAAGAATGAATGTTCATTACTATTGATACCATTCCCCTACTTGACTCCTCGAAAATAAACACCTCCCAGTTTTTCTATAATTGCTTTCATATGCTCGACACTTGTAAGGAATTTCATAGACGAATGTTCCTGTCATATTGTTCCCATGTAAGATAAAACAATCAGCTCGCTAAGGTGGCGACCAAACACAGTCCAGACACCCAGTCTACTTTGTCTTTTTCTGTTTTTTTTTTTAAATTTTTTTTTGGGTTAAAAATCATTGTAATCAAGTGATCTTTTCTCATTCTATTCCCTTCCATCCTTCCCCTTCTAAAAATTAGAAAAGAAAATCCAAAAAGCCAAAAAGAAAAAAGGTTTATCTTAGTGGGCAAAATTATAGAGCAAGACAAGAAACAGGAGCACTAGCAATATGATTGCTTTTCCGACTTTTTCATCTTCCTCAATTACTTTTGCAACAGTGTATCACTCTAAAATTTGACACTTTGAGCTGTTGAAGAAAGAACATAATAGACCTCAAGTGAAGAACTTCTTCTCGATTTAGCCATTTCATGTAAATAATGCTAATCAAAATTTCCGCAAAAGCTGAAATAAAGATAAACAACGTAATACTTTTTTATTCAGTCCAAATTCTGTGTCTAATTTTTTATGGTACTATAAAATTATACTGTATTAAGGTAAAACTATACAAAACTGCGTCATACTATTTAGTAATACTATTTAGTAATACGACGTAGTTTAATATTAAACATAATTAGACATAAAAAAAAATTAGACAATGGATCTAATCTATTTTTTATTATAATGGTCTAACAATTTTAAACGTCTTTCAAATGCCGTCCTAATTTGTTCCTCTTAAACTCAAAAATGGGTACGTACAGATTCTTTTTTGTTTTAGTTTGTAGTACTATCAATATCACGGAGAAAATCTATACATATGGTGCAATAATATGTTAAAAATCTAGTTTATGTGTTTAAAATATAGACCTAAATATATAAACAATTCTTCGCTTGCAAGAAAAAACCATTCCATTTCATATGCCCAGATAAATTTCCGGGCTGGATTTAATTTACAGTACCATTAATGTTACGGGAAGACTCTCTCTCTCTCTCTCTCTCTCTCTCTCTCTCTCTCTCTCTATATATATATATATATATATATAATATTGTGTATTAAAAATCTATACTTAAACAAATAAGCAATTTTTTGCTTAGAAGACAAATCCAATCCGGTTCAGTATATAGATAAATTAGACAAACAAATTCCTTTTTAATATGCGGGGATAAATTTCCTGGTCACGCACTATCCCTCAACCAAAGAAAAAAGAGGAGAATATTGTCGCAGCAATGCCCACATGTTTCCTTTGAAACATCAAAAAGAAACAAAGGAGTAATGGAATTTTGGTCCAAGCTTTGGATCTATCGACTTTCTTGAACATGAAATCCCATAATAATAATAATGTCTGGATTTTTCTGTAAGAACACAAACTAACAAACTGTTGCGTTTTCGTGCACTAGTCCACTGCAGTACACTACCGCATTTTCTTTCCCAATAAAAACAAGTGATGATGCAACCAAACAAGTAAACTCAGAGATGAAGACAACATTATTTTAATTCACTACTAATAATTAATTATAATAATTTTGGTTCAGCTTTTTCCTTTCCGAGATGCACATTTATTTAGGACTAAGGTATTCACAATTTGACTTTTGGTCATTTCTCACAAGATAGAGGCGATGTAACTTTTTAGTATTTTGGTGTAAATTATTAGTATTTTTGTGTAAATCTTTAGTATTTCGATATAACTGATTTTTCTTCCAAAATTACCTCGTTTTTTGTGTTTTTTCACTTTAAATTTGATCCAAATAACAAAATCTCAACCATCCATCAAATTGTGAAAAATAGAAATTGTGAGACCCTCGTCCATTTATCCATGATTAAACAACATATGTTCCTTTCTAGTACTATTAAGATAACCTTCTTCCTCAGCATCGAAGGTTATCCAATCACGAAACTTTAAAATATAAAGTCTACTATAGTCGAGTATTATATTTGAAGAAAAGAAATAAGAACAAAAAGAGTATTGTATAGAATATGCTCAAAGACATGGAGTACTATTTTATACTACAGTCAATATCATATAGTAATATTTTTATCTTGCATAGTGTTACTTTTAAAGCAAAACAGAAAAAGTAAAATTTCTCAGAGGAAAACAATAAAAAAAAAGAATAAAAGGTATGGCTTTTTTGTACCACAAAGAAAAGGGTATCATGTGTCTTTATCAACTACTTAATTGCACTACTAGGAAATTCAATCCGCAAAAGAACTCAAGAATCGCAAGAGAAACAATCAAGAAAATCAGTTGTGACATTTTAATGGTGCACTGAACTAGCTAGATCACGTAGAGAATGTAGTCGTGTAAATGAAAATTCTCTAACGCCATATTCATGAATCATAATATCCGAAAGGGATTGACGGGGGAGATAGATGAAGCACGACAATGAATGCAGCCACAGGATCAGCGTTGAAGAGAGGAAGAAAGAAGTGAAAACATTCAATTTCATGTCCAGAATGTACTCTTGTAACAACCCCAAAATCTCATGAATTTGGTAATGAAGAGTGAGGAGGACTCATTCCCAACTTTAAAGCTTCCAAAGAGTCCAACACCCCCTCTTCCCCCCCCCCCCCCCCCCCCTCCCTCTTTTCCATGGTAACTAAAAGCATCCAAAGAATCCAAACCCTTCCCTCCATGGTACAATAGCCAAAGCACATTTGCTAGTGCAAGTGGTGTTTTAAGCAAACGATTCTTGCACCAAACAAGGTTCATCGTAAAGATAGCATCAATTAACCAAAAAATAGCTAATATGTATCCATAGACAAAAAGAACCGGAGAAAATTAAGCAAACACAAGTCTTAGAATATCACATAAAATTTAAATAAAGCCCTAAATTAGTTAAACTAATTATAGTTTAAAACTAAAATTTCCCTCACAACCAACCCCATCTCAAAGGTTTTTAACCCTTCTCCTTCTACTAACAAAATATATTTAATACTATGTAACAATATAATTAACAAAATAAGCCTCACTCCACTACAATAACCAACTAGAACTAGATAATACTAATCCTTCTCCTCTTTAGCTACCACTTTTTTCTTTCTTTTTTTTTACTAAAATTAAAACTAGGGTTTCTTACCAAGAGTATGCTTGTTATTATGTATCCAAACTTTAAGCACATGCCTTCTGATCCCATATTCATTGCAAAATTGCTGCACCGCTTCTTCATCTTGTTTTTGAATCCTCCATCCCAACTTTTCTGCTAAGTCCAACATCTTCTCCTTCTGCTCCTGGCTAAACTTGGTCCTAAACCGCTTTTTCGACGACCCTCCACCACCACCGCTGATGTTCATGTCTGAAATGTCCTCGTGCTCCCCTCCGCCGGAATTCGAAGGCAAGGCAAGTGGCCTATGCTGCGGCGGAGGAGACACGTGGAGGTACCCGGATGGGGTGCGGTAGGTTAGAAGCTGCGGCGGCGATTGCAGCTGGTAGTGGTGGTGGTGGTGGAAATGAAAAGGGTCGTGGCTGTGCACCCCGGGGAGTGCTTCTTTGCGGTGGAAGTTACGGTGGCAGTTGCAGGCGGCGCATTTGAGTGCGTCGAGTGTTCCTTCAGCTCCAGCAGGTAGAAACTCCCCGCAGCCGTCTACGGCGTGGGCACCGATGCCAACTGCGTGATTCTTTAAGCATTCTCTGTACCGGGGCTTTCTCTGGGAGGTTGGCTCAGCTGACATTTCAACTGGGCTCGGTATCTTGGGCACCCGAGTTGAGTTCGAGTTGGCTAGTGAGTCGTAACTCGGACCCATCTCCATCTCGACTCCCTCGTTCTCCTCTTGATCCTCAAACTCCATGTTTTCTTAGCTAAATTTCACTGTCTAATTTTCGCCCAAGTGAGTACTTTATATCTATATAAATAGTTGAGAATACTAACTCTAACTTAAACCCTAGGGGAGAAGAGTTGCAGTCAACATGAAATATCTTTTAACTTATGGAATTAAGATGATAAGACAAGTACGAAATTGTGGACAGAAATTAATCTTCATCATGGGCTGAGGTTATCTAATCTATTTATCCCACATTTAATGTTTTTTAAATAGGGTACAAGTATTAAAAGACAATTCACAATATATTTTTAATTCATATATTAAGTGATAAAGTATAGGATTTGAAGAAAATAGTAGAAAATAAGTAATTCAAGCACCTTTTTTACTTCAAGTGTATAAAATTTTAGATGGGAAGAGAATTCTCACTTTAATAAAGTTGTATAGAAGAAAAATGAATATTGTTTTTTTTTTTTTTTGAGATGGATTAGAGATGCTACAGAATACATTCAATTTTGGGATTGACCAGTAAATTATATATATATATATATATATATATATATAATTTCGTCTAATATGAAATTACATCTAAAAATTTGAAGAGAGACTTGAAGTCACGATTGATTATTGGACAAGATAAAATATGAGTAAAAAATACTTGATTAATTAGGACCAAGAATGCAAATTCACATATAGGTCAGGTGATAAAAAATAAACCACAAAATCGAAACAAAATAAACTTATTATAAGGATCTAACTCCATTCCTCAGTAACAGTCAGTCCTTTACTTCGATCATGTGGCATTTTGGCAACCCATAAATTTGGTGCGCCTAAGCAAATTTCCAAAGTGGAATTCGACTGATTAGAGCACTTAATTTTGAGTTGAATTGGTAATTATAGGTGGCGATTTGCATCTCAAATTGTATTTTACATGGCTCGATTTGGATCGTAATATCGATTTTTTTAAAAAAAAATTAATTTACAGTTGTTACCAGTCCACACCAGTGTGGAGATCTTCAACATGAACCAGTAGAAATCGCAGATCCATCGATCTTGGTCACATGAACAACGGATGGGGGTTTATATGAGTACCTTTTTATTCCTCACACAAACAAGCATTTTGAATGAAAATGGTGTAATATGGTTTGCTAGTCCTTTTTTCTTTTTTTAAATCAACTTATACTGTTACAATGGGAGAAGGGAAATGATATTAGTGGGATTGAAATTTCCAACTTCAGGGGTAAAGTTGTAGAGCTCTAATCGCTCGACTCTCTATTCGTTCCCTCTTTGATAGTCAAAATCAATAGTAAATTTGTAATAACATGAATAACTTTATTTAGGATTTAGAAAGTAATAAATATTGTAAATAAAATAATAAATTTTATATAACTTTATAATAACTGTGTCACTACCTTACTCTTATTTTTTAAAATTTGATTCATTTCCTCTGACAAAGAAAGTTTTTCAGTGCCCTTCTTTAGCCATCAAAGAGGGTAAAATTCCAGTACTGTTTTAACCTTAGTTACCGTTTTTCTTACGTTCCACGAAACTGTAAAAAACAGAGTGCAGACTGAGAGAGCAGTACAGTACTAACTGCCATCCATAGATATTGCACAGAAAAGCAGAAAGAAAGAAAACAAAAGCAGTATAACCCACGCGCTCCGCTCATTGGCGTGTCGTCACCCATTGTTACGAAATCTGTAACTGACGCGCACGCATTTCCGTTCCGCTGGAAGTGACGTTTTGTGAAGGGACCCACAGGGAGTCAGGGAGGAGGCGCGTGGATAGCGGCGCGTTGAATACAATGCAGCACTAGGCCTAGGGAGGAGCGGAGGTGGCTGTTACTTGTTTGCTTTTGACTGAGGTGGAGTTGTGATAACGTTGGTGTCTCGTGATGGGTTTTCTTATGTAGGTTGAGTTTACAGTCTTATTTACAGTTTTTGTAATTAAAAAAAGTATTATATAAATATAATGATATATATATTAATATAAATAAGTGATACAAAAATATTTATATGGGTATAAGGTTTACAAATAAATTTGTAAATTGAATTTATCTAAGAAGTTTGAACGAAAAAGCCTACATAAATGTCCCAATCCCATAACGGTAATTTTACTATTACTACGTTAATAAAATGTAACACTTTTTTTACTTCTTTTTTTTTTTTTTAAAGACTTTTGTTACTTCTTAAAATAAACAAATATGAGTAATTAATGTTAACATCTTTTTTAATTTATTTTGTGTCACTTTTTTATTATACGTGCAATATAATCTCTTACTAATATAGTATAATTGTACTTGTTAATTTTGTTTACACTTCCTTGTACGAAGTATAACAATATGTATAAGCTACACCAAAATTTGACAAATAACTCGAGAAAAATGTTAAGGTTTGCTGCACAAATTACTTGCAAACTTTGTAAGCTTAAACAAGGAATAGATGAATTAAATGATTTACACTGATATAAGAAAATGAAGATATGTCTCTTGCTTAAACCATGTGACCTACATATAAAACCATAAATTGAATTTTGTACAAGAATTTTTCCTAAATCAAAGGTACATAACGGTGCTAATTTACAGTTGCACTTGCCCTTAATGCGAGTGAAAAGGGTCTCAATACTTCTAAAAATATATGCACTATCAGAATGAATGAGTTACGTCAAGACTAACGACAGATTTGGACACTAAAATAACGTGTAAAATATTGTACTTTTATTGAAAGTAATGTTTTTATTTTTAACGTTCAATCTTCTTCATTCAAATTCAAATCAGCCCCATCCTCATCACAAATTATCTACTGCCATCACTCTCGTGATTGTCAACAAGCTCCTCTCATATGGGAGGAATAGACAGTGAATGATGGGAAGAATCAGTGTAGAAAAAATTACTAGTGCAAATTGTTCTGAACAATCAACAGTTGATGAACAAATCTTTACACACATTATAAATTTGATAGATAATTTACCAGTGTAAATATTAAGTACCATATTGTGAATCCTATATACGTATACTGTGACAACGAAGCAGATCTCAGTTGATAAAACGCTTCATTTAAGATCTATAAATTCTAAATTTGAGTTACTAATGGATTGACGAAGTATCACAATTAATCATCTTAAAAAAGATAGTCTATATATGGATATTGTGTTTGCAAACGATATACATCAAATGATCTAGCTAGCCGCATCTTTTGTAAATTTTCACCCTTCCACCACCTCGAGCAGTTGCACCGAAACCGTTTGCCAGTATGCGGCCTCAGCTTCAGACAGACGACGTGGGAGTTTGTGTTTTTGAGGTTGCGTAAAAGGTTCAAAACTCGCAAGATGGGATTCCTTAGAGTAGTAAATGAGTGAAGGACGGGTTTAGGACGTCAACATGTCTTTTTGGGAAAAATTGTGCATTTATTAAGGTACGTTGCTTTTTGCTGATATATACGGTGGGATGCAGGCAGTCTTTTAGAAAAACTTTTTTTTTAATTATTTTAAAAATATTTTTAAACACGTTTATTAATTAATTTTTTCATATATTATATCTTAAAATTAATAATTATTCAACAAATGGCAGTCTAAACGGAATTATTCGGGCTGATATTCGAAAAATGGCAATCTAAATGGATGATTCGTTTGTGGGGAAAAAAAAGGTAACTAAGAAATCAATTCATGGTGAACTATGAAGGATATTGCAATACAAATTTCTCACAAGATATACAACTACCCAATTTCTTGGTATATATCTACCATTTTTTGTCCAGAAATTTTTTAGCCAAGAAAAAAACTAAAAAGAGCCAATAATCACCTCATGATTTTCAAATATAATATTCTGTATCACATTCTTGTATGGTTCAATAAGTGTCTCTACTACAAATTGGTTAATTTCCCCTGGGACATTGGTTGATTTTGTGGCATAACCTGACACTGGCAAATTTGTTGAAATATTGCTCAAAAAAAAGAAAATTCGGCATTTATAGGTGTCAGAAAATTTTTTTTGGCATCTTCCCAAATGCGGCGCTGAAATTTTTTTTTTTAATTTGTCATGCGCCGCGTTTCCCAAACGCGGCGCATGAACAGTAGCCGTGTTTGGGAAACGTGGCGGTTACTGTTCACATACTTTTTTACTGTTTTTTTTTTTTTTTTTTTTTTTACAGAATAGGTAAGTGTTTAAGGTTTTTTGTATTATTATTTAGGTAGATTTATAGAATTTAAGTAAAAGTAATCAAGGTAATTCAATATTTGAATTGAAAAATTTTAGATTTAAAAATAATAAAGCTATAAACACCAAATTTTGATATACGACTAAATTTTCTAATATCTTGTGAGCTATTTTTTATTTTTCAGAATGTAAAATTTGGTTTTTAGAGAAAGTGTGCAAAAGTCTTCCGAAAAATTGTAATTTCAGCATGTACATATATTTTTTTGTCAAATTTTTTTTTAAATTCATATTTATACCATCGTACAAATTTCTAAATTTTGAAATTTTTCTAGATGAATCACTATTTTTCTAGGTGTTACGTCAGTTCAAAGACAAAATAATCATTTTAATTTTTGAATACCTTTTTTTGGCTATTTTTGAATCCCAAACTCATATTTCATACTTTTACGTATATTCTAAATTTGTGATAATTTTCAGGTTCAAAAACTATTTTTTCTATAATGCATACATACCTGAGGCAAAATCATTATTTTTTTTGTACTTGAAAAATTATCACAAATATAAAATGTGCTTAAAATTATGAAATATGAATTTAAGATTCTAAAAAAAATTGAAAATAATTATTTTGCCTTTGAATTGACGTGGTACACAAAAAAATAGTAGTTCATCTAAAAAATTACAAAATTTAGAAATTTGTACAAGGGTATAAAATATGAATTTAAAAATCAAAAATTGACCAAACAGGTATTTACGTGCTGAAATTATAATTTTACCAGAAGACTTTTGCACACTTTCTCTAAAAACTAGATTTCGCATTTGAAAATAAAAAATGACTCACAAGATATTAAAAAATTTAGTGGTATATCAAAATTTGGTATATGTAGCTTTATTATTTTTAAATCTAAAATTCTTCAATTCAAATATTGAACTACTTCTATTACTTTTACTTAAATCCTATAAATCTACCTAAACAATAATACAAAAAACCTTAAACACTTACCTATTTTGTTAAAAAAAAAAAAAAGTGAACAGTAAAAAGTTCGTGAACAGTACTGCCGCGTTTCCCAAACGCGGCTACTGTTCATGTGCCGCGTTTGGGAAACGCAGTGCATGACAAATTAAAAAAAATTTTCAGCGCTGCGTTTCCTAAACGCGGCGCCTTTAGATGCCAAAAAATTTTTTCTGACACCTATAAATGCCGAATTTTCTTTTTTTTGGGCAATATTTCAACAAATTTGCCCCTGACACTAGATAACGAATGAAGTTTTTGATGTAGCAGATGAAATTAATAATATCGGTAACCGGCGAGAAAGTAAACTTGTTCAAAATGCCGCAGGAAACTTCAGATAGTTTCCATAGTCATGAAGAAACATTAGAGTACAAGAGAGTAAGCTGCAATTGTTTTTTGAGATTTTTTTAAAAAAATATTTGTGTAGTAGCTTTTTAGATTTTTTTTTGAAAAATATATTTGTGAAATAAAAAATTGATTGAAAAATGTGTTTGCAACTTTTAAAAATCATATTTCTTAAAAAACAGAACTAAACAAACAAAAGTTTAATTTTTCACTCTAAATGCATTGTCTGGTTTTTTCTTTCTTTTTCTGGAACCTGCACATAAGTTTTCTCCTTAAGGTACGAAATGTAATCAATCTCCTCTAATTCATATTTCTCAAATTTAATTGCTTTCTTCCCGTCCAGAACTGATAAACTGATGGAGGGAATTTAAGTAGAATCTTCAACAAGCATCAAATGAGTCCCCACAAATTCTTGTTTTAACAAGAATTTAATTTCATAAACCGATATAGCAATCGCACACCCTTTTTAACTTCATGCACCTTTCAAGATAAAATTTTGTGCAAATAAATAGCGAATATTATTTATTCTCTTTCAAAATATATCATTTCTAACTATAATTTTAGAGGTACTATATGAAAAGGTTATGAACGAAAAAGGAGTAAAGCAATGAAGCCAAAGCTAATTGCATTCAGGATTTTATCCTGTTTTTGGACAGAAAGAATGGGGTTCATGTGTTTCCTTGAACTGCCAACCAGATGGATGAAAGACATATGACTAGACACGCTGACATGCATAGCCCATCAAACACACACACAAACACACACAACCCCAAACAGACACACTCCTCTGTCAGCTGGAGGGAAACCAATGTAGTGTCCATGGAGACAGAAAGATAAAGGACACTCCCCCATTTCTGCCACTTGTTTCCTTTCTCATTCTTGAAAAAAATTCCATGCATGCACCTTTAGTAAAGTTTGTATGTAGTTCTCGAAGAGAAAAGGAAAATGTTCTAGCCTAAAAATGTCACGAATACATGATTAGTCTTCATTCAATGGTTCATTGACTAAAGTCTTTTTTTGGTGCGTCTAATACTGCTAATGATTCTAGGTTTTCATGTTTTATGCATCAGCCACAAGTTAATTAGTGTATGTTGTTTTTTTTTTTTTTTAAAAGGAGGGTAAAAGTGAGAGAATACAGGCCAAAAAAGGAAACAGCTGATTGTGACAAGACAAGACAATGGTGGGGGCGACCCTGATTTCCATTTCTAATCCTTCTTCCATTCCCAGGCACTGCCTTTGTCCCCACAAATTTCGCCTCTTTCACCATCACAACCATCATATGCTCTTGCCCTTGTCCCCATTTGCTTGTTTCTACATGTAGTGTATAATTTGTATCTCCTACTCTATCTATGCTTTATTCTTCTTTCCCATAATTTCGACTTATTATAATAGTTAGACAAAATGGCTAAACATATGACTTTTAGTCTGTTTACTATCTTTCACTTTAAATTTCTTGACCTTTTGTATTTTGTAAGTTTTACCTCAAAAATATCTCTTCCTTTTGGCAATGACACTAAATTTATCCGAAGGTCCCAAACTTTGACAAAATTGCACGCAATGCACTACCAACAAAAGTAAATGTGAATTGTACGCACGCACACATTTTTTTAGAAGTCTTGAGAACTAATGGCATTGTATTCTTAAAAGAAAAGAGTAGACTGGTATGGTATTCGCATGTGTTGTTCTTCTACTTTAAATAATTAGTAACTTAGTGTGTTAGACTACGGTGATATGGAACCTGTTGATAACACAAGGGAGCAAAGATGACATTAGAGTAGTGTAAAGCAATCAAATTCAAAGTGCAAAAAAAATAAAAAATAAAAAAAAGAGAAAGAAAGAAAGAAAGAGTTTTTGAAAAATATAGAGGTATAGAATGTTACTCCAATCCAATAGTGAAAGTAAAAACAATATTAAGGACTATACATTGAACCTTAACCTTAATCAGGACCAAAATGCACGAGGAGAGGTGATAAAACAAGGCTACACGGTTGATCTTTATTTGTATATATTTTGTAAAGCATGAGGCATACAGTCACACATGGTGGAGATAGAGAAAATCAGAGATGTTTTATGGCCCCACGAACAACAGTGGTTTGGTTGACAATGCACGTAAAGAGGATAAAGCTGCATTGCTTTATTCCATAAAGCTCCTATTCATCATTGTTCGTGTTGTAAGTATGTTATTACTTTGTTTATTTTCAAATCATGAGGCTCCTTGTCTAGAAGAGCTAATCCAATGGGGTTGTGATAATAATCTCATCATTAAGCAGTGTTTCTGATGCATGCAAGTTCATTTGAAGTGTTTCAGATACAAACACTTCGGAGTTTTTAAGGATGGTGAATGGAAAAGAATTGTCTTTCCTAAAAACGTTTGCTTTCGAGGTCTCAAGAAACTCAACATTGATGCTTTTGAGAATCTGCCATTTACTTAACTACGATAGTGGAGCAAAAGACGTTTGTTTTACTTGTATAACTGTATAAGCTAATTCATTCAATTTTATCATTTCACTTGAAATATATATCCGATCAACATTTTCAATCTGACATTGGAATGAAAACGAATGACATTGGTTTAATACAGAAAAGAACATGTGGTTGATTGAAACATGAGCATAAGCTTACCTTATTATTGCATGAATTAATTACCGGTTAAGTTCCCATTTTGACTAATTACCATAAAAAACAAAATCTAGTTTTAACTCGGCTTACCAAATTTTCTCCAAACATTTCATTAAAAAATAAAATTAATTACTCTTTTTAGTCTATTAACCTACTAAGTACCAATGCTTTACATTAGTTTTTAATGGGAACTTCTCTTGGTCATAAGCAGGATTTAATAGCAGTTGACCTAGTAGTTAAAAGTAGTAGGTTTGGCCTTACTGAGCGGCTGGAACCCTAGCATGAGTTCTTGCCCTAAAAACTAATTCCTTACTATCGATACTGCAAGTAACCAGAGATTCTTACGTGAATCTCTATAGATCTCGGTTCAAAAGAGATTATGTGAATATAGTAATACATGATTATCTAAAAAAAGTAGCATAAAAATATTTAGTGACTCTCCTTTAGATCACAACATGTACAAGTAAAACTGCGGATCAAGTTAGTGTAAAAGTTTTTTACCAATAACTCATGAACTTGAAATTTTTGAAATGATTAACAAGTGAAAATAATACTAAATTGTCTCCAATCTAACTAAAGCAAAGGAATAAAAACTAGAAACATATAAATTATTTTTAAGGTGAGGGTAGAAAAAAAAAAAAGGCGAGGGTGACATTTGATTTGATGTAGGTTTAAATAATTGGTGCATGTGAGTGTTGCAGAGATAGCAGCAAAGAAGGCTTTAGTCAGATCAGATTTTGTTAGTTGCAGTGGTCTTGTATAGTATGGCCCCATTATTATTTGATAAGTATAGTATATGGATTTTCAGGAAGCTATAAATAAAGCCAAGGAATCAAACACTTCTGTGTTATGCTTTGGCTGACAGTCTCAAATGCTTCCTCCACTGCCATCCAGCTTGCACTCAACAGAAACTAGTCTTTGTCTTCTTCACACTATATGTAACAAAAGTTTTGCTTGTAATTCACCCAATAATTTGCCCATCACGTCCTTTTATCATTATTCTAGCAATTAGTATGGAGTAAATACACAGGTAGTAATAGTATCTCTCTCTCTCTCTCTCTCTCTCTCTCTCTCTCTCTCTCTCTCTCTCTCTCTCTCTCTCTCTCTCTCTCACACACACACACACACACACACACGCCCCCACCCACACACACAAAATTGGCATAACTTTGACAAGATATTTATGACACAATCCCCATACTCTTTTAATTTTTTTTTCTTTGAAAAAAATGGGATTGGATGGTCAGCAAGTGTAGCTGGTTTGCAATAGTCATCCATTAGGCGTGGATTTCTAGCGTTAATGAAGAGTATGGCAATTATGTTGTAGAGACAAGAAACTTTTGAATTGCAAATAATCCCTTTTCTTGATTTCCTTTTTATTCTTTTTAAGGTTCAATGATGGGTATTTGTAAATAGTGATAGTCAAATGCTAATATTTAACTTTGAAAACAGACTTATATACGAAATAGGTATTCCAAAACGACATTATTGAACAGGCTTAATTTATTAATTTAAGCACTTATTGAGATTACCAAATACCCAAAGTTTGTGTTCTTTATTATGACAGAAAAATGTTTTCTACACTTGAAATTCACACAGAGAAAGAAAAAAAAAAGGTTTAGAAATGTAGAAAGGCTGGTTCAAATTTCAAACATAGGTTAGACGTAGTAGGCTTTGAATTAGATCGACAATCACGCGTGCGAATTGCAGCTATGAGCAAATCATCTAAGCACGCTTTGCTTTACTTGGCAGTCCACTACTCTATGCCCCTATGAAGAATGTAAAAACATCAAACTACACTTCTTTTTTTTTTTTTGAAGACTCAAACTGCAGTTTCTTGGAACAAATCCAGTTCCAGTTTCTTCAGGATCCTACAACTTCATCTCAATATATATAGAGTATGCCATGTAAATGGCAATTAAGAAAATACATGTCAGGATTCTCTAGATTAGTCACTGGGGTTAGTAGGAAAAGATAATGTAGTGTAAAAAATTGCCAAAAATAAAAACGTAATGCAAAGAAACCAAACATGAAGAACTGATTTAAAATGGTACCAAAATCCTGAAAAACATCGACATGCCATTTCTATTTTCCGAGAGAACCCAATCAAAACTGTCCAAGATATGTGGAGGAAACATCTTCATTTAGATTTTTAAGGCTAAGAACAATCACAAACTCCAACGGTGAGTGGTTACTCTAAACGGTGTATAAAATATTGTACGTGTTATAAAAATTAACTTAAGAACCGTACAAACAGATCACCATGGCATAAATTTTAGATACTAAAGACAACATTTGGCATGATGACAATTGATCACAATCACAATTTATTAAAAAAGCAGTTCAAGCAATCCTAGCCATGTGTTACTACAAACAATTATGACAGTTGTCTGTGACCTTTGTTGATTGGGTGGGCTTTCTCTCCAACTAAAACTCATGAGAAAGAACAGCAGAAGGATGGATCACAGCATGGGGGCCGTCTGCGGTGTATCAGAAACGATAGCCCTATGGCTTACACATGGTTGTTCTCACATATGAAATTCAATCTAATGCTAAAATTGTAGTACTACAAACGAATAAAACTAGTGCCAATTACAGTTTTGTTATGTCCTCATATGTTTGTACTTCAAGAATCCCTGATCATCTTTTAGATTCAGAAGAAGAGCAGTATAAAAGTACCCAGCAAAATTTAAGACTGATGGGACGCAAAGCTCTGGTTTCCTTCCAACCACATATATGTACACTAAACCACTTGCATGATGAGAATATGGCTCAAGTACACGTGTAACAGCGGTAAAAAGACAGTAAAGCTTCAAAACCTGAACAGCCATTGCAAAATTACATTTTCAAGTTGTGAAAAACAAGTCTCCAAAGGGACTCCCTCTGTACATTGCAGGAGAAGAACAAATAGCTTTATTGGTCCTACATTGTCCTCGACTGCTCACCAACTGAGGGACACGAAATATATTGTTTGTTTCCAGCATGCATGACTCACAGCTGCATAGATCACTCGTTTGGCAGTTCTATATTGCCAATAAGCTTTTCCCTCCTAGAATTGTTTACTTGAAGTCCGGGTATAACAGTAAAAGTGTTACATGGACTACATCCTTTGAGGTAGAGTTCACAATTAACAGCAATAGGAAAATTCACACAGCTTGTAAGTAGTGCGATTGCAATACCCCCTGCAAGCACTTGACAGCTCGATCATAGTTTAGAAAGCCCATAAACCAGAACTCATGGTTATCAACAGACCAAGATATACTTCTCAGAAGGATTATTTCTGCTTGCTGAAGGGGTAACTGCTTCAAGCTGATGCAGTGGGATAACCACCTAGATAAATTGAAGGGCAACCAGAGAGGAAACCATAAGCAAACTCCAATAAGTAAATCCAATACAACGTAAGACACCAGAGAATTTGAGGATCAACACCACACCTAATAAAGAAACACGGACTTTCAACAGTAGGCACTTTGAATGTTTATCCTCTTAAGCAGGACTTCCAAAATAGTAGATTCAAAACAAAGATTTTCCAAAGAGAACTTTGTTCACTTCATAAATCCATTGAAGATAGGTATCTCGATCATTCGAATTAAAGCAGCCAAGCATCACACACACAAAGAAATCCCAGTAAAAGTCAACAGAAGTACCATAAAGTACTTTGACACTTGACAACACCAATGCAAAAAATTAACAGCTATGCACCCTTCCTTGATATCTTGAGGGAAGCTTCACATGGTTCACAAGTCAATTTAATGATAAGCAATATAGGTTGGAATATCATTTCCTTGGCTAAAGTTTTGAAAAGTATTTGGACACTCAAAAAGATATAAATAGAAACATAATATTTACTAATTATAAAAAAAGAGAGTAGGAAGACCAAATGTTAACCTGGAATGGACGACTTATAATAAAGACAGTTAAGCATGACTTATTAGAGATCAAGCTGCAAGACAGAGCTATCTGTGGAAAATAATTAGGTGCCAACCACATATGACATAGAAGATAGACTTTGTTGAGTTCTCCATTTTCCATTCCCATTACGATCTAAAACATGTAACTTGATTTACCAATTTCCGCTAAATATTTCTCACATCACAGCCAATAGTTTTTTTATCCAATTCGACCATCCTGCTTTATGTGGAAATTTTCAATGCAAGTTTTATTTACTTGCAAGATAGCATATCATAAACTCACTGGAAAATTAATTTATTAATAATTTTAAAAAAATCAAGAAGACAAGGCTATTCAAAATGTTTCAAGTCCAACGGCACCTGCACATTTACCTACTCAACTTTCTCAAGCTTTTTGACGGATCAATAACATATGCTGTGCTTAGAATTCGTAGACTCTGAGCCATCATGCCAAGATTACAAAACCTTGAATAACATAGATGATCTTAACCTAATTCGGTCAGCTAGTGCAGCCATATAGACCAAAAATAATGCACCAGGACATCAGAATTATCCTGTAATTATGCGGGTCAGATGCAGATGGCTACCAGTTTATGCTTGTGTAACACATTACTTTGCTAGGAAGATGAAAACCAACAAAGCTGTACACAATACAATGGTCCAAAACAAATGCTGGAAAACTCAACCAGTATCACAAAGGAGCTGAGAGGGAGAATAAAACACGAATACCATCAACTACACCAGAGTAAATATTGCTTGAAGTCAAATTATCCTTTGGCAATTAGTCTCAAACTTCTAATTTTACTTTTTCTTGACCTGCAACAATTTCTAAAAACCATACAAAACTTTATAAGCTTAAGTAGTTAAACGCAAAAACATCATTGAGATAGTATATTTGGTGAATTCTGCCAAGTCTTTATTCCAAAATCTAGGCAAATATCGGTCATCAGAGTTCGTTTCACCACAAAACCCAACCTAAGGCATCCAATTTAACACGAGGGGAAAGTCTAAATCATTTCAGAATTTTTGAATCCTACAGCATTTCCTTTCTTACTGTGTAGACAGTGCTCAGGAGCATCTTTTAATAATCCTGAATAAATATAGCAGCGTTGGCTGCCATCCAGTTATTCTGGGACATCAAAAGAGATTGCATAAAATTAGTTTGGTAAATTTCCAAAATGGGGCACTTAAAAACCAGCATTCCTTCTCAGGCATTATCATCTAACTTTTACACAGGTTTGAAGATTGAGATATTCCAAGGAAACAGTCCAAATGGTCCTGATCACTGTAAAAGCATGTGCAAAACATGAAGGGTTTAATAAAAAAGAATTTTTCCAGCCCAGTCTCTGTTCATTGACTTTCCAAACTACCTATCGTTGATGCCAAACCGCACCAGCAGCAATGTACCTACTGCACCACAAATGGGGAAATATAACAGTTTTCAGCACATGGATTGGTCACGGGGAGTAAGAGCCAGGCTTTTCAGAATGAGAAATTGCTAAATATCTAATGCTATAGTAATCATGTTTCTCATTGTTTCCTAATCTCAAGAATAGAAGAGACAAGCTCCACCAAGACTACAAAGACTACAAGATATCTATGCCTAATGTTTGATAGTTAATAAGAAAATCTATCGAAGGCACTTGAACAGGAAAGTCTTTGAATTGTTTACAAGATATAGTGTATAGTTTCAGAACCCAAACTGGAAAACATTTGAATAATTCTCGCTAGATATTATGATCTGATTCTTGCATTACCAATTTCCATAGCAAGATTAGTTGACTGATGACCAAGCAGAATAATCTGAAAGCATAATCATATATAAACTTAGAATTATTCACATACAAACCTCGTAGCCAGCTATTAGCTGATAGGTTTGATGTTCAGAGTCATACAAGTCAAATTAAGTATAGCAAGAGAAAATCCATTAACTTGAAGCAAAAATGATATACTAAAATCACATAAGATGAGGTTCAATTAGTCTTCATAGGGAAACCGCATTTTGCCATTGTTGCAGATATGGTATATTATCAATTAGTGATAGTCTATCAATTAGCATTAATATTACAGATATGGTATATTATCTATTAGTGATAATATATCAATTAGCATTAATTACTTGATTGTAAATATCTCAATTAGCCTAATTAGAATCATTAGGATTAGTTACCTTGTATAATAATGTCTAGATTCATTGATGTATAGTGTCTAGGTTCATTTTGTACAACATATAAATATAGGCTCTTTGTACTCATTTAGAGGAGTGAATACAATATACAATTTTCTTCTCCCTCTTAGTTTACATGGTATCAGAGCCATAACACCAAGATTAGGATTTGAATTTGGGTCACTTGGTTAAAGTGACTGTTTGTCAGCACCGCCATTGGTTCAGCCAAGAACGCCACCAACCGACCGATTGGCGTTTCTCCAAAGTCTGGTGTTTTGTTTTGTCAAAACCAAATCTGGTGTGGGCTTCTCTGTGAGACAGGTTCTGTTATTCTCTACTCTTTTCAAGAGTTTGGATCTATCTTTTTGGTTCTGAAGTTTCATTTATTTTTTGAATAATGGCTGAGAATAAGTCTGTAGTTATGTCTGATGTGGTTCCTGTGATGTCTAAAATCACAGAACATAAACTTAGTATTTCTAAACTATCTTGATTGGAGCAAAACAGTTCGTCTTTATTTGCGAAGTATTGATAAAGATGATCATTTGACTAATGATCCTCCAAAAGATGGTTCAAGACAGACATGGCTAAGAGAAGATGCAAGATTGTTCCTGCAAATAAGGAATTCTATTGACAGTGAGGTAATTGGTTTAATTAATCACTGTGAATTTGTTAAGGAGTTAATGGAGTATTTAGAGTTTTTATATTCTGGAAAAGGGAATATTTCTCGCATTTATGAGGTGTGCAAAGCTTTTTATCGTGCAGAAAAACAAGAAAGGTCCCTCACAGCCTATTTTATGGATTTTAAGAAAACTTATGAGGAGCTTAATATGTTGTTACCGTTCAGTCCTGATGTGAAAATTCAGCAAACTCAACGGGAACAAATGGCTGTTATGAGTTTTCTGGCTGGTCTTCCGCCTGAATTTGAAACGGCAAAATCTCAGATTCTCTCTGGTTCTGAAATCTCTTCCTTGCAAGATGTGTTTAGTAGGATACTTCGCACAGAGAATTCCCAGTCCATTCAGCTTAGCAGTGCACTTGTTAGTCGAAACAACGAATCTGAATCTGGAAGACAACAATACAAAGGCACTGGTAAAGGAACAGATACTCGAGGACAGAATTCAGTAGTAGTGTGTCATTATTGCAACAAGCCAGGTCATATGAAGCGTGATTGCAAGAAATTGCAGTATAAGAACCAGAGAACCCAATCCGCAAATATTGCATCTGCCAATGATGCATCTGAAAAGTCTGTTTTGATCTCTGCAGAAGAATTTGCTAAATTCTCTCAGTACCAAGAATCTTTAAAGTCTTCATCTACTCCTATAACTCTGCCATCGCCGATTCAGGTAAACCGAACACATGTCTTGTATCCTCATCCTCCAAATGGGTAATTGATTCTGGTGCCACAGATCATATGACAGGTAATTCTAGTCTATTTTCTACTTTTTCAGTCACACACATCTACATCCACTGTTACCTTAGCTGATGGGTCAACATCCCATGTTCTTGGATCGGGCACAATTAATCCTACTCCATTGATCTCGTTGTCATCTGTATTAAGGTTTGCCTGAGTTATCTTTCAATTTAATGTCTGTGAGCAAACTTACTCGTACTCTTAATTGTTGTGTCTCATTCTTTCCTGACCACTGCTTATTTCAGGATCTTATGACGAAGCAGATTATTGGTAAAGGGCATGAGTCTGGAGGTCTCTACATCCTTGACACACAGATGCCAAAGCCTATAGCTTGTTCTGGAATCGTAACCCCATTTGAAGTACATTGTAGACTCGGTCATCCTTCTCTCCCCTTGTTAAAGAAACTTTGTCCTCAATTTCAGAGTTTGTCTTCATTAGATTGTGAGTCTTGTCAATT
>JAMWEH010001027.1:0-31843 GCA_024721245.1 Mitragyna speciosa | reverse complement strand
AGTAAGCTTTGGGATTGAATTGCAATTAACTCATGACATAATTGAGAATTAAGAGAAATCAAAACCTAAGGGGGCCAATGTACAAATATCAAGTACTTAAACTGCATAAATTAAAAGTACTCCATGACATAGTGACAATAACCGAATAACTAGGGGGCCAAGACATAAATGCCTACTTTATATAACATAAACTGACTAACAAAAATCTCAAATTTTATTAAATTCTGCCCCAAAAAGAAAAATGAATTAATTGAATTAAATAAATCAAATACTCAAACCGCAGCCACATTTAACCAGATTTGGAAACAAACCTCAACAAAAGCAATTAAGTAAAATAATGAAAGACATAAACTAAAAGGACTATAACTAAGGCTAAAATCAAACAAAATATCATATTCCTCCTATTCGGTCTTCACTATCTCTGTTCTTCTTTTTCTCTTTTCCTCTATTGTCTTTTCTCTCTTCTCTCCATCTTCCCGGTCATCTCCCTCTCAAATTCTTTCTGTTGAGCCCTTTTTTTTTCTCCCCCCTTTCAGCTCTTTTGGCTCTTCTTTCCTATTTTTTTTCTTTTCTTATTTTGGTTTCTGACTTTCTCTCTTTGCATGTCCTCCCCCTCGTTGTTCTCTCTCTCTCCGTTGAATCATTCATTTCCTTTCTCCGATTTCTAGTCTCTCTTTGCTCTCTTCTCTGATCTCTCGATATCCTCCCAATTCTCTGTTTCGTAATCCCTCTCACACTATTGAATAGGGGCGTGCAATGGCAATAGCAGTGATAGAATAATAGAGGTGTTAGTGAGGCGATTGGGGCTGTATTTGGTTGATATTTGCAAGGGAGGCTTGGATGGTGCTGTTGATGGTTTAGATGGCTGGGATTGACGAAACTTGGGACGGTTATAGTGTGTTTTTTCTAGTTGTTTATGGTTTCATGACTGTAATTGGGGTCTTTGGAACAATTGGAAACTAGTGGAGGTGGTTGAATTTTGGTGGTGGTGCAGGCTATTCGTGGGCTGTGGGGGCATGGGAGGAGTGGGGGTGTAATGGTTGCCTGTGGGTAGCTTAGGGATGGCATTTGGGTTGTTTCTAGTTGTTCACGGCAGTTGAGTGGTTTTGTAGCCAAGAAGGTTGGCGGAGGGGTTGTGGTGGTCACCGATTTGGGTGATGGTGAATTTGGACTGTTTTGTGGTGGTGTGAGTATGGCGCATGGGTAATGGCTGCGGTGGGTAATTGCTTGGTAGCGCGTGGGTAATTGATTGTAGGTTGCAGATGATTGGGCTGTGTTTTTGGATTTTTCTGCAGGTTTGGAGCTGCTGTAGAGAGTAGGTTGTAATGGTAAAGTTACATTTCGGGTTTTGATAACTGAACAACTCAATTGGGCAATTTCGATGAGTTTGGTTAGGGATGAGGACGGTGGTGTGTGTGACTGTGAGGGAGCATGTAGCAAGGGAGATGCGAATTGGGGTTGACTGTGAGGTTCAATTTCTATGGAATTGAATTGAAGCTGTTTGAGGTAGGATTGGGATGGTTGATTCGATGGACAGTGGCAATGGCTTTGATAGTAGTGGTGGAGATTTTGGAGGAAATAGTGATTGTGGTAATGGTGGCTTGTGGTGTCTAGTGGCTAACCTTGTGGATGGTGAAATTGGTTATGAGGTAAGTTGGAGGGGATAAGATTGAGATGATTGGGACTTGGTTTTGGGTGTGGCAGTTATGACCGGAGATTGGGCTGCTTGGAGAATTGATTGCTGCAAGTTGTTGTTGGGTGAAAACGTGATTACTGGTTGTTTCTTTAGTTGAAATTTCAGATGATTTGGGCTGGGTTGGTGGTTCTTCGATTGATGATGAGTGGCGTCTTATTTGCAGGTTATCTGGATGATTGCTGGTGGTTGCCATGGGTGGTCTGGTGTTTCGGTGGTTTGGCCTTGAGGAACTGATGCCATGGCAGGTGGTTAGCTTTGATGGTGATTCGTTGTGGTTGTGGTTTTTTCTTTGCAGGTGATTGGTGGTGGAAAGGTTGAGGGAGGGACCTAGGTGGTTGATGGCTAGGTAGATGAGCAGTGAACAGAGGTGAAGAGAAAGAATTGATGGAAGTTTGAAGAAGGAACGGTGAAGGTCGGAGGAAAAAAGAAGAATTTAGGAAAGAAAAACAAGAAAGAAGAACGGTCCAGCAAGAACAGGAGAAACCCAGAAAATTTCCAAAACCCAGAAACATGAACACAAATTCTTGGACTAATTTTAAAAATTATTATACATAAAAAAAAAAGAAACAATAAAGGAAAACAAATCAAAACAAATCAAGTAAAATGTCACCTTTTTGGAATCTTGTTGGTTTAATTGCTGGTTTGATGATGAAACAATGCTTCTTTGATGAACAGCAGCCCAGATTAGGGTTGAAGATGATAGATGGTGTAGTGTGTGTGTATTTTTTTGGTGGAAAAGTGTGTGATTTTGATCTTTAATTCTTTAGATAAGAATGTGTTTTAGGATTTTTATTTTTTCTTCCTTTTTTTGATTTTAATAGGGTAGAAGTTATAGAGCTATCAGTTTTGACTTTCCAAGAATACTACAAAATAACAAAAATACCACTGGTAATAAAAATCTTAATTTTATTCTAAAAAAATTATTCTTGACACAAAAAATCAAAATTAATACAAAAAATGACAATGAACTTCAAAATTTTCCAAAAAATTTCAAAATAGATTTAAAAATCTAAAAAATCAAGTTTAGAGCTTAAAATTGGCTAAAAAACGTGTTTGGGGTGTGAAATGACTATTTTGTCTTTGTAATGACAAAATAAACAGAAAAATAGCTATTGGCCTAAAAAAAATTGCCAAAAATTAAAAATAAGTTTAAAACCCTAGAAATGAATTTAGGACTCAAAAATTGGTGAAAAATGTATTTGGAATGTGAAATGATAATTTTGCCTCTAAACGTGGGCATTTATAGGAAAAATAGCAATCGCCCCCGAAAAAAATCAAGAAAATTTAGAAACAATGCTTAAAAAATTAAAAAATAAATTTTAGACTTGAAATGAGTAAAAATAGTGTTCACGAAGACGAAATTATCATTTTGCCCCTGTGTTAGCGAATACAAAAAAATATCAGTTACAACCCGAAAAATAACCAAAATTTAAAAATACGTATAAAAGTACAAAATATGAATTTAAAACCCCAAAGCTAATGGAAAAAAATTGTACAGCTAAAAATTATTATTTTGCCTCCCAAAATTGTTGATTTGGCCCCTTTTTGCTAAAAAAATAAGAATTTGACCCCAAAAATAGAAAAAATATCCCCCTAGTGTTAGAAAAATAAATGGTGTGTCAAAAATTTAGTGTCTACACGAACAAACACTTAAAAGTAAATAAAGAAGATAAAGCAAGCCAACCGATCTGAAACAGCCAGTAGAAGGCTGGAAAAAGTATTTAAAATTCAAACTCCCCCTATGTTAGGAAGAAGAAGCTCTCAGTTTTTAATTCTCATTTCCAAAACCAACCACTAATACGTCTTTATCTCTCGGAGTTAGGATTAATATTACCTTATAATAGATAAATACTCATAAATGTAGAAAACAATTAAAAATAATTAGATCTCAAGTAGTGAATGAACCAGAGGTTCAATTATCTTTCAACTAGAATGAAACGTCTAATCGCATATTATGGGCTTCAAATCCCAAAAGCAAATTACAATAATTTGTTCTAGAGAGAAAAAGAGAAAAACTAAAGCTAAAACTAAAAACTAAAGAAGACTCAAAACTAAATGTCAAGACTGCATGTTTTTGACAGAATTTCAGACGTCTTCCCTTTTGGCTTTTCACGTTCCTTTTTCCTTTTTTGTTTGCCTTCCAAAGTCAATTTATTTCCTTTTTCAATTCACACGGCACTTGTTCTTCCGGGAAGATTCTTTTTCCTTTTAAATTCCAATTCCCACCAACAAGGGATTCTTTCCAATGAAGTTCACATCAACTAGGAAAGTGGGAACCTTCAAATTGCAGTCTTTTACCGAATCACATTTGCAGCATTCTGCACCTAAATCAGGTTAAAGCGTGGTCACGCTCTATCGGACAAAGTCTTCTAGAATTTTTGACAATATTAAAACTTTTTTCCACAATTTCCTACATTAAGGCCAAATATCAAAAAGTGAATAAATGAAAATATTAAACACAAGCTTTAACCTAAATAAGGGGAAAATTAAATATAATTCATATAATATTTTAACACCCTAACATTGAGTTCCTACACCTTAGCTTCCAAGCAAGCTGCTTGCATATTTTTCTCATCTACTTCTTGCTTTGGCTCTTTTCCTTGCCTCTTCTCTGTTAGATGACTGTCACATATAAAATAATTGCATTGATGTCAAGAAGGATCTTTAGATTCGTAATGAGTTTTACTCTTGGTGTTTCTGGTGGTCACCATCTTTGCTATGTAGTATTTTGTAAGTGTCAACTATTTTGTTTGGTTCTCATAGACAGAGTCAAACATTGATGCCAAAAAACAGCATTAGCAAATTTCTTGTCTTCAGTGCATGTATGCCATTTTCCTAGAGAGATGGGGCTTTCTCCTGTAGCATCAGTAGGAAAAATAGAGAGCGTTTGAGTTCTAAATTGAACTTCCTATTAATGTTTAATGTTTTACTTATGTGCATGTATCTTGTTTTCCTAGAATCAGTAGGGGAATTCATGTAGTCGTGGTACTTGGGTATTCTTTGTGTGTGACACTTCGTAGTAGAGTGTAGGGATTTCAAAATCAGACTAGAGTAGCTAGTTCGAATCAGTTGAACAACAAACCGGTCGTAGATCCTATCCTATATAAAAAACTAGAGGAGCTCAAAAAATCTTGTGAACCGCAAAAAACTGTGCGAATTGCAAAAAACTATTTGAACATTGAACTTGCGGTTTTTTTATTTTTGATTTCCAAATTAATCTCTAAGTTTTATATCAATCATGTTTAAATTATTCTCTTTCTTCTTTTTTCTTTATTTCCTTTATCAATCATGTTTGATAAGGTTAAATGATTTTTTACCTTTTTAGTTCCTTTGTTTCCTTTATCAATCATGTTTAATGAAATTAATTAATTCTTACTTTTTTTTTAGTTTCTTTATTTCCTTTGTCAATCATGTTTAATGAAATTAATTGATTCTTTTCTTTTTAGTTTGGCATCCAGATTCATTTCGAAATCACAGAGTTTTTTTTTCCCTCAAATCTCTCCTACTAAGATTAGTCCTTTTATCTTAATTGTTTAATCATTCATTTATGCCTAAAATGTTTCCCTAGTTAAAAGTTTCAATTGGTAATTGGTATTTTATGTAAGTCATTTATTTAGATTTTTGAATTATGGTGAAGTGTGTGAATTAAAAAGTAAAATGAATAAATCAGTATTCAATAATAAGCATATATGATTTAATAATTTATAATGTTCTAGACTGTAATTTAAAATATTTAAAAATATAATAATATACTTTAGTGGTGAATTTTAAATTATTTATTTTATCCATATTTTTTTATTACAATTACTTTTTTATAGGTGTTATATGTTTTTATACTTGTACTGTCATTTTCTTTGTTTATTTAATATTTAGGGATGGAATATTTCATAAAATTTTTAGCAAATATAATAAATTCGCTAACTTGTATATTTGAATATATTCAACCAAGTAATGGGATAATTGGTTCAATAGGTGGAATGTATGTAGTATTTCGTGGTTAGGTTATGTATAAAGTTGTTAAAACTACTAAAAAGTTTACTCGTAGATATATGTAGTATTTGATTGTGAGATTGTAGCTAATCAGTTTTTTTATTCTTTAGTCTACGACAAGTTAACAACATTAGACCTATTTATCATATTTTGCCCCTAAAATTTGTTTATTTTTACCTTTTCGGCTTTCTTGTTTTAATTTGTAATGGAGAAGAAAGGACTAAACAAAAACAGCCGATAAGTTGAATAGTATCTTTATTCTTAAAAAAAAAAAAAAAATCGTTTGAACCCTTGTTGGATCGTGAATTGGACCCTCTTCAAATTCACTGGCGGGTCTGCATTTAAAAACATTGGTGGAGAGTGCAATGTTCCATGTTGCGAAGTTTCAAGATGTCTACCTTAATCAGCCTATTTATGGGCTTTTATTGGGATTAACTGAGTTTTTAAATCTACTGGCATTGGAGTTTATGTCATGTGAGTTTTTATTTGTTGTATTCGGTCTAAACAATCTATGTCGCAATAACATATTTAATGCATCATTAATTCCATTTAAAATCTGGTCAATTGATTTGACAAAGCTCTACTATCACAAAAATCATCTCTAATTACTCTACCGACATTCCAAAAGTCGTACACATTGCGCTGATACATCATTTAACCATAAAGAGTTAAAGAGTTGAGTGGGTGAGTTCCCTTTCTCCTTTTCCCCAATTGTCAAAAAAGAAAAAAATTCCACATCGGAAGATCTGGTTGTTAGGTTTCTAAGTATAAGCTCCTTCGGCCCCTCTAAAAGTTACCATGGCTTTTGGAGTGGGTTTGTAAGGTTAAGTTTACACTTAGTCTCCATTCCTCCTTTCAATTGGAGTTGAGTGGGTGAGTTCCCTTTTCCCTTTCTCCCAATTGTCAAAAAAAAAACATAAAGAGTTAAAGAGTGGCTCCACCACGCATGTGACAGTACAAACAACAAAATGTAGCTCATTAACCTGAGAAAATCAAAGGCAGACCTGAAGAAGGAAATGTTTCCTTCAAAGTCAACTGGCAACAAAAATTGCTATTTTACGTCTCATGTGTAAGGGAGCATTGCCCCCATAGATATTTCAATATCTGATGTGGGCTATCAGAGTGCTTTATGCTAACCAACATGATTTTCCTGGGATACGATCATAAAGAAGAATGCCATTCCTCTTCTGATGTGAATCACACCATCATAAATTAGCTTCACGCCCTTAAAATTGGTACCATTGGTGATGATGTAGATAAAGTTACCAAAAACGTAGGCAGGATGAAATATTCCCATTATAGAAGCCTCATAGATGCACTCAGAAGATGCAATGTCCATGTTTCACTTTTGAGTAACCTATATCTTCTCATGCCCAGAAACAAATATTAAAAGCAAAGTTGCTGGATCAATAATGAATAACTGAAAGAGGATAAATCCAAACAAAGAAAGATTGTCTATGTGACATGTGCTATAACTATATTAACAACCTACCAACAGCTTGGTAGAGGAGGATTGCAGAAAGATAACAGTAGTCCTATTGTCCAGAATACTAAAAGGTCTGTTCTTTAAGAAAGAAAAATATAGGTCTTTTTCACATATTGGAAGTGGATTTAGGAGGATGTCCTCCATTCCTTGGTTAAACAGCGAAAAATTTAGAGCAGTGGTTGCTGATCATTTCTGTCATGGCCGCCAAGTTCATCTTAGGTTTTTTGGGCTTTTCAAGATTCAATAGTTTCCAGTATATCCACAACTTGTTCCATTGATGGTCTGTGTTCAGGTGTATACTGACGACATTGTACAGCAAGCAGAGCCATTTTTACAGCAGCTTCTAAAGGATATTTGCCTTCTAACTGAGGATCCATTACCTTCCCCAAGTTTTTTGCATTAGCTATATGAGAAGAGTTAATAAGCGACCCAATGCTCCTAAAATGTGGATGATATACGTCTACACCTGTCAGCATCTGTACTAATAAAACACCAAAACCATACACATCGCTCTTCAAGCAAAAGTTCCCTGTAAAATAAGACACAAGAAAAGAATAAAGACTTGTCTTTTTCTCAGTGTCCTGCTAGGCTTTAATCAATTTATTCAGAGCTTTGAGTCTTGTGAAAAAATTTTGGGTATACAAATGCTCAAGAGATCTCGTCATATTACCTTCTGATAAGCACTCAGGAGCAGCATAGACATATCTTCCCTTTGCATATTTGATTGGAAGTGCCTCGTAATCGGTATCTGGAGAATCAATCTCTGCCACACTAAAACCTGATATCCTGGCATTGTAATCCTGAACAAATAAGCCTTCATCAACTTGAAGGAATGAGGCTTCTTTAGTAGCATCTCATCATCAGTTATATGATAATTAAACTTGGCAAATTAAGTATAAGCAATATTTAACATCTTGTCATCAGTTATGTTGGTCAAATTCCTATATCTAACTTACACCGTCAAGCAATATTTTGGAGGGGTTGAAATATCTGTAAAAACCTTCTCCCTCCTTTTTTGGGTAAAAGAAACCTTGTCTCTCTGCTTTATGCAAGAATGCAAGGCCCCGAGCTGCTCCAATTAAAATTTTAAGCCTTATGGCCCATGGAAGCTGAAGAGCATATTCCCCTATGTCAATAAAGCACCAAGAAATGATTTATTGGATGGCAAATTGTTACCAGTATCTAATGCTAACCAGCTACGATGCTGTTAAGAATGTAATGAAAAGCCTCACTAGCAAAGAGGTGACAATCCAAGCTTCCCCTTTGCAGAAATTCATAGACAAGGAGTGGATCTTTGTTCTCCAAACAGCATCCAAGGAACTTAACAAGATTGGGATGAGATAGCCTTCCAAGCAGGTCTACCACTGACTACATGAAAAACAGAGAATGTAAAGCAGACATTTGAAACAACTCAAAACTTTATGTTAGTAATCACAACAGATTAAGTTTCTTCCCAGTTATGGCAGGAAGTACAGCATGGGAAAGCAAATATGTTCAATTCATAAGTATGCCAAACATAAATCACCTCAGATAGGAAGCATACATTAACAGAAAGGAATATTCAAGTCTTTATGAGCCAGAGATGACAAGTTAAACTAGAAAGCAAAACTAGAGACCCAGGGAGAATCGAGGAATTGGATTGACAAAGAAACGTGAAAATGTATAGTATAAATTACCTGCCAATCTTGAGATCTTTGCATTCTAGTATGAGAATAAATCCTGTTAACAGCAATTAGTGATTCGCTACCACTCTTTGACTTGGACTTCTCGTGAAGCGAACCTTTGTATATCCTCACAAATTCATCTTTCAACACCAACGCGTCAATTCCGAAATTTCTGGTAGCATCTTGGAGCTGCGAATAAGTGAAAATACTCAAACTGGGTTTGGTCAATATCTTCCCGTTGGGATAAATGTTCTCACTCCCACTAGCTTCTGGTAACCCATGGTTGCCTGAAGAAGTGCTGCTGCCTGAAGGTGTGGCATTGGTGGTTGCCTGTAGTATCCGTCCTACAAGATGCAGTCAAAATTTTTCAACATTTATAATTAGAAATACTTAGAGAACTATAGTTAGAATTATCCATTTCTAATGAGATTATACACAAAACTAAAGGGGAAAAAGTGAAACTAATTCCTGTTCCCGCAATGTTTTATTCTGCTCTACGACAAAGTTTAGGTTTTTTCGGCCTTCCATACTTCCATAGAGTACAAAGTAAGAAAATGGCTTGAAAATACATCAAATGAATAAGATTCTTGAAACAAAAAAAAAAAAAGGAAGAGGAAAAAATACTAAATTATTAATGTACAAGAATAACTGGACCTTCTCATATACTTCAATATTTAGATCCTCCAAATTCAAAATGTTCTAAAAATTTCCCAGAGAAATAGTACATAAAAATGTTGAGATGAGAGAAACATTTCATTAAATGTTCTGCAAGTGGATAGAATAATGAACAAAATCTTCAGAGATTTACTTGCCACCACATGAAGAACAAAAGAAACACTATCCAAAAGAAAGGCTTAATGGATTGATGAATGAAGTTACCAGATAAGCTTTAACAGTCTAAGATCAGATATAGCCAAAAAGAAAAAAAATAAAAAGAAAATAAATGAGCATCAGATTCTAGCTGAACTGCAGCATACCCATTATTTTGGATCCCTCAGGAACTTTCTTTATTGAAGGAATTTGGCTGATTGAGTTTGGGTGACCAGCAACGTCTCCATTATTGAAACTTGTTGATTTAATATATTCTAAATCCATTAGTATTTCTGCCATTTGAGGCCGCTTAGAAGGCTTGGGACTGAGACAGGCCTTGGCAATAAAAGCAACTACCCACACTTCCACCAAAAGCTGCTCATCAAATATTAAAGATGGGTCAACAATTTTTAGAACAAGTCTTATATCTCCTGGAACAACATACTGCAGGGTGTTTGCCATCCAATCCTTCATAGTGGAGTCGTCGGCAGCGGTAATGCCTAGCTTGTCCACTGACTAGCTCAAGCAATACTTTTCCAAAGCAATAAACATCATAGGCACATGTTGCATTAGAAGTACCTGGCCATTCAGGATAACAAATATATTTGAGAAATCAGCATTCTACAATGCTCTGAAGTTTTCTATTAATCTTTTCTGAAAAAGAAGGAATTAGTTTAAAATGGATAAGCTGATTTTTGCAGGTAAGGCAAAGGAAGCGACCTCTTAACTTTTTATACTTTTACCCCTAACTCTTTAATTAACAAAGTTCATGTTTCTAAACTGTGGTTTACAAACAAGAACATTGACTTGTACTACTTTTCTATTCTAATATTTGTCAGCTTGAAGATGAAGATCTCCTCAGTCATACTACAATAAGAGATGTTCTCCAAAAAAGCGCTAAAGAGCTAGTGAAATATGTAAGCAAAATACCTACATTTCAAAAGAATATCACCACTAGTTGAGGATAACTGGAGACATTGAGACAAAAGGGTATGCTAAGATCATTTCATAATGACTATACTGCCACATGATGGTTTGCAAAGTCTTAATAGTATTAGATATGGAAGAATTGAAGTGGTAAGCAGACAATATAGGAGCAGAAACATTCCTACTAATAAACAGAGCTTCTAGTAGTAATGGCAAGATTTTCTATTTGCAATTGACCTAAAATCAGGATTAAGCTAAGGAAACAGCTAATGGATGTATAAGTAAAATCAAAATCCCATACCAGAAGTTCTTTGCTCAAATCCCCTGTAAATAAAGAAAAGAGAGTCAAAAGGCCAACAATATTAAGCAGCTATAAAGGTAAGAAATGAAGTTAATCTGGCTAACAGAAACTGAGAGGGGAGGTTCAAATGATAAATTGAACCTTTATGAAAGTGAGAATCCACTCCCACCCACGTAAATTTGAAAAGCAACAAATTGGAGTCAAACTAAGGTTGAATGTGTTTCTCTGCTATGCGAACAAGTTTAAATCTGAATTCTCCCAAAAAAGTTAACTTGCAATTTTAAGCTACCTAAACACTATAAGAATATCTTTGTAACTTCATCCCTAATGCTTATCATTGTACAAATGCTATAAGAATATCTTTCTAATTAATACTTACTTTGGCAACCGCAGTAACTTTGCAATCCGGTTTTGATTGCCGGCCTTTTCTTCAATATAGACCTTGGTGAGGCTCCCCAACCGCACTTCAAAGTCATCATCAAGCAAAAAGCTGCTAGCTTGAATGTCTCTTTAAGAATCAAAGTTAAGCACTACAAATGAATAACATCGTCCAACGGTACAAAAACAATCCCCTTCCTATAACGTGCCAAAGAAAAAAGTAATAAACCTATCAAGACGTGCAAGCTTTGACATACCTATGAACAAGGGGTGGGAAGCATTCATGATGTAAATAACATAAACCCTCTGCAGCTCCAATTGCAATCTTCATCCTTGTCTTCCAATCTAACGACCATAATTGGCGATCAACAGCATCATCCAAGACAAATTTTCTGTGCAAAAAACTTGACAAGTCCTTGTTGGGCATGTACTTGTAAACTATAAACTTTTCGTTTCCATTTTCTAAGCAATATCCCAAAAAAGGGATCAGTCTAGAATGAGAAACCATCCCACAAATTTCCAATTCTGACATGAAATCTAATTCTTTGTATATGGACGACAAATTGATTTTCTTAGCTACCACTTGAATCTCACTTTCTAAAACACCGTAATAGAAATCCCCTGAGTGGCCATGCTTGATGAGATTCGACTCACTCAAGAAATCTGTAGCTTTGAGGATTTGATGATAAGTAAATGAGTCCCCTACTAATAAGCTCCAGAAGTTGAAAGATGAAACTTGCTGGGAGTTTGAACTGAAATTGAAAGATGGCGGTGCTGATAATAGTGATACTGAAGAAAGATCACTTGGGGTTCTTTGACCAGTGAGCCGGAGCTGCTCTCTACGCAGAGTAGCTCCAACCAGCCTTTCCCAGTTGTCATAAACTGCAGCCATATATGATCATTAATCTGCGCGATAATCAAATTCTGAAATCCATTTATCTCCAATATGGTGATGGCTTCAGAACGCTTTGCATTCAGGACGCAAAGGCTGATCAGATAGTGTTGGCTGCAGAATATTTGTATTTTAATGGACGGGCTAATCAGACAGTGAAGTAGATGGAAACCCTGTAGCCATGAAGTCCTCATGAACTTGGCAGCCTACAGCCTTCAATGTTAACCGTCTAATTATACAGAGTCAATCGGTCAATGGTCGGATAGGGACTCTTATCTTTTTCCAATACAACTCGTTCAGGAAACTGTTGATGTTATGCGTGGAGGTTTCCTTGACATTTCATTCTACCATATATTGATTTTATCTTTCTATCTTCCACAGCCAGTTGAAGAAGCCAAAATGAATAACCATCGGATGTCGACCTCATTTACGGATTACGTAATTCATAGCCAAATCCGTGGTTTTTAATAGCATCAATCGGGTCAACATCTCCGTCAATAAAAAAGGATAGCATCTTACGGGCAGGATAAAAATGCTGTCTGTGCCTACCTCAATAACCAAACACGAGAAACACAAAATTTGTCTCAATCGGTTTTAGAGTCAGAAGCAGGGTTGTTCAATGATGGCCATTCCACAATAGGTTTGTTCCATGTTGCAAAGTCGGCTATAGGATTGTTCTATGCTGGGCAATAGGTGTGAGGCCATGCATCTCTTTGCAGGTGGGATGCATCCTTAGATAACATTTTCCTGGATTATTCCGTTCTTCATTTCCCAAGCCATGAATAACACAAAAGTTCAAAGAAGAAAAGCAAACAAACTGATTCATTCAAGAACACGCGACTCAAACAAGCATATTTTTTTATAAGACAGATCACCTGAATGGATTTTTTTTTTTTTCTTGTGTACATCTCATGCGCACGAGTAAACACATGAGAAATATTTAGGTAAATCGGGTCCATAAAATAGGGCTGTAGACCCCTTGGCCTAGAAATTGCCAACTCATTCATATGGTGAGTTACGGGTGAGGTGACAGCTTCTGAACCAAGGGATTCACGGCCTTATTCCGTGGACTCAGTTCACTTAAATATTGTCCAAAACACATAATCATTTCATGTTCTTTTTATTTGTCATAAGGAGAAACATCTAAAGGAGGGAACAGAAAATATTTATTGCTTTTTAAAGCTCCTCTCGTGACAAAAATAATTCTATCTGAAGACCAGTTTCAGCAAGCATGGACAAAGTGTTAAGGGTCTCAAGCAAAAAAACCGTATGATTTAGTGGGATTTGATTTTTTTTTTTTTTTAAAGAAAGTGATGGTAGGATTTTAACTCCCGATCATAGCATGATGCACTATTCGTTCCTTATCTAATATAGTTTGGTGAGATTTGATCTAGTATGTTGGCCCATGTATTTTTTTTATGCCACTTGTCATTTTATTATTGGAGAATAAATTTTGAATCATCAATACGAAGGATATCCTTTGCAAAACTTTGTTTTATATATATATATATATATATATATATATATATATATATATTTGTGAAGAGGAGTAATTGTCCGTTAATGGATGCATCTTGATTGACAAAAGAATGGTCAAGCGAAGGCCCAAGAGGACTCTTGGAGACGGTGGGTAGTTCTTCATGCGTGCATCTATCTTCTTTTTTTTTTTTTTTTTCCTTCCTTCAACTTCTCTAGTCTTGAGTGTTTTTGGAGATTTGAGCCCTCACAAGTGCTATTTTGCACTAGTTAATAGTCATGATTTAATGTGAAAAACTATATGGTTGAAATGTGTGTCATGTGGACAAAATTAAAACTGAAAAACACAAAAAACGAGATAGTTTTGTGGAAAAATTTGTTACACTACAATCCTGAAAAATGAGATAGTTACACCAAAATGCTGAATAATTACACTAGAATGCTAAACAGTTACACTAAAATGCTCAGCAATTGCACCTCCCTCAACTTGCGGTAAATGACAAAGGGCCATATTGCGAGACCCATGGCCGGTTGGTTTCTTGTTAGCTTCCAACACACAATAGCAAATGTTGATTCAAAAAATAAACAAATAAATACCAACAAATTTTCAAAAGTCTTCTACGAGTCATTCTATCATGGACTGGGTTCACAGACTCCACTGTAGACCCAGCCGTGAAAATTGAAGCCAATAAGGCTCGGTAGGACCCACCGAACCATGTTGGCTCATTCATCCACCGTCAGATCTACGGGTGGAGTCCGTAAACCCGGTCTATTTGAGAAAAATTCGTCTTCTACAAGGAATTTCTATTTGCATCTAGGTCTTGTCCCTATTTTCTTTGTTAAGAGGAGTGTTTAGTAACTTTTGGGTTTTCTCTTGTCCGTCTTCTTTGTTTGTGTCTGATTGTCCTAGAAAGAGAAAATTTGTCACTTTTGGGGATTATCCTATCCCTACCTTCTTTGTTTGTTTGTTTGTGTGCCTGATGGTCCTATGGGAGAGGAATTCATCTGGGTGGTTGTAACACCAAGGCCCTTTCTTTAGGGGTATTTTTGTATTTTGCCAATATAGAATGCAAGATAAGTGAGTAGTGAAGAGATGAGGGACCATGGTGCAATTTGGCAAGACTTCTATCCTTATTGCTATAGGGCTTCTTCCTTTTCTCTTTTCTAAATTCATTTTTTTCCCTCTCTTTCTTCCTTATCAAATTCACTTTTCTTATTGCTTCTCTTTGATTCCAAATTTTGAAGAAGGGGGTGGAGGAGTAGGTTTGCAAGATCCAACAAGAGGTGATAGCTTAGGAGGTGTTGGTCCATATTTAAACCGAGGTATTTATTCCTCTTCCCATCTTAGATCCTTGATTAGGAAGTAGGTTTTATATTTTGAGTGTTAGTTAGGAAGATTTGATGTGGTATACTCTAATGATGATTTGGTGTATAATGGTGATTGAGGGTGAGGGTGGATAAGTGTTAGATATGTGTGTGTTTATGTTTGATGCTTGATCAATCCTTAGAGAAATATGTGTTTGGATGGTTGAAATGTTATGTATTTTGGCGTCTTGCAACTTTGGGGGCTATTTTGGTGTTTGGTGGGTGTTTGATTGGAGTTATTTGGAGTTGAGAAGTTTGGTTTTGGTTTTGGAGCTGAGCAGGGTGAAGTTCGTTCTTTTCAGGGCTCATCTGCGGCGTCACCCACGCCGTGGATGAGACCGCGGCTCGGAGGAAGTAATCCTCTAGCCTCATCCGTGGCGTGAGCCGCACCGCAGATGAAGTCGCGGATGGATTACTTCCATCCACTAACCTGAGCCGCTGGTGCCAGCCGCACCGCGGTTGGGACCGCGGCTGGTCACTATGGTGAGCCACAGCGTGAGCTGCGGTTTGTTCCTTTTCGCTCCGGTTTGCGTGTTAAGTTAGATGTAAGTCTTAGTTTTATCTTCTTGATAGAATTAGTGAATTGATCTGGTGTTTGTTTTGTGATATAGGTGAAGATATCGATCCTTCCTACTCGGATTACCTTAGTTAGCTCAGATCGAGGTAAGTGGGGGTTTGTACTCTTTGATATTTTTGAAAATGAGTTTTATGAACGATAAATGTTTTGAATTGATTATTTATTGTATAAAAGTATGGCTTAAGTATGGTTAATTGCAATTAGTATAAAAGTGACAATATGGCCTTATTGTATGAACGATTTGATGAATGAATTGATTGAGTTCTTGAATGTGGTATACTTTTGACGAGACTAGTTCCTTAATTGTATGACTAATGTCTTTGGGACCGCACTAATCGGTTAAACTTAGTTTTGGAGCTGCACCAACCGGTTAAAGTTGGTTTTGGGACCGTGTTAACCGGTAAAAGTTAACAACTGAATATTCAGGATCAATTGGAACCATTTGATGGAACTCATTAATTTGTTTATGAAAATGTACGTTTTGGTGGAAAATGTATTAATGGCCATGTTGCCTTCATATTTACATTTGATAATGATTGTGTTTGTGTAATATACATGTATGAGTAACACTTTTAAGCCACAGGGAGTATTCTCACCACTTATTAAGTGATTAGTTTCACTCACCCCTTATTGTTTCATGCAGAGGATGATGTTTTTGAATAAATTGATTGGACCGACTCGTGGTACTAGACTTGGTAATAGGATGTGATACAAAGCAAAGATTCTATATTAATTATCTTTGTATAGGGTCTTTCACTTGATAGTATTTTGTTATCCTTGTGAAAGTGTAATAAAATGAACTTTTATTTTGTTGTGGCTTATCTTTATAATGTATCACATGACTGTGTATTTGAGTTAAGTTCAATGAAATAGTTCTTTTAATTAGTTTAAGTTTGTTTTGTTAGCCTGATGTCATAGCGTAGTCTTGGCATGGCGAGTGTTATACCCCGAGCACGAGGTGTGACAATGGTAGTCCTAGGAGTGGGGTATTCACTGTGTATGACAGTCCCTAGTAGAGAGTTTAGTGTTGTGTCCTGAATTTTTCAAGATGTTTGGTTTACTTGGATTTTTAAGTGCACCAAGTTTGAAGCAAAGGTCTTATAGATTTTGATTCAGTATACTAGGTACATACCATATATGTCATGTGTCGGTTTTAAAAATAAAAAAACTTGGTGCATCGTCAATTCCATCTAAAATTTCTTCACATAATAATAATTCTTGCAGGTCAATGTCTAGTCTTTTTTTTTTTATAATTACATATGCCTCCCTTAAGATTTATCATAATTGCAGCTACTTCCTTCATGTTTTAATAATTACACTCATATCTCTTATATTTATATTTTTTATAACAAAAAAACTATTTTGATAATTTAACACAAAAACTAACCAAATATCACAAAATACCCTTAATTGCTTTTTAAAAACAAACAACGAATAAAAAAGTGATAAGACCCTAAGCGCAAAGTCTTCTACCCCCTCTACTCAATTGGACTTTCCAAGTTGTTTACATATGTTTTTTTTATTAAATTGGTCATCTTTTTCTTATTGACATATTTATTTGTAAGATTTTGATAGATAAAGTAGATTTATTTATATTAGTTAGATAATTAAATTTTAGAGAATGGAATCCACTACAGATTGAAAATTTGATATAACAGTATAAGTACTTTTGATAATTTTATGGATTACTAATTATGTTTTTAAGGTTTATTTTTCTTTTTAGAAAAATAATGAGGGTATTTTAAGATATTTTATTAATATTTTTTATTACGTTTCTTGTTATTAAAGATATAGTTGCCAGTGTGACAATCGTCAGCGGAAGATTGTGAATTTATCCCTCCTATCTTCCCCCACCTCACAAAAACAATCCCCCACACACATAATTTTCAGTATTCTAGTCTGCTTGTCCAGTTCATAGCAAGTCAACACGTTTCCTTTTGCAGCATCAGCATCGGTCATGGGTACTAGCTCTTTCCTAATGACTATGCCTAGACTGGCGTGGAATCTTTATCAAGTCATGCACTTCTTGGTCCCAACCATGAACAATTAAAATCTCCGTAACAACAGAAACGGGAAAAAAAAAATTTGTATGATTTTTTTTGTTGAATATAAATAAAATATCCGTAACTACACAGAACCCCCCACACTCCCCACCCCCGCGCGCGGGGGAGGCCAAATATATATATATAAATGCAGCACTAATGCACGATCTAGTGATAAGGTCCAGATGCATACTTATATGCCATACTTGCGAGATGTGCAAGTTCATTATCCAAATTTAGGCAGTTATTCGTGAATCTTTCACGTTTTAAGTTTCAGTTTTCAATTTTATCAACTATTAATTTTCATTTATCTGGCCTAACTACAAACCAGTTGAAAACGAATAGAGAGCCGAACGGTGGGAGCTCTATGACTCTACCCAGAGGTAGAGAGTTCGAATTCTAACACCAAATTTTCCTTCCCTTGTAATTGTGTAAGTTTAATATATATATATATATATATATATATATATATATATATATATATATATATACACACAGATCTCTAATGATTCTACGGACATTCCAAAGAGTCGAACACTGTAGTATATCATGTGTAATGAAGCATTTCACAGACAGAAATTTCAATCTCTGTAGTGGCTATCCAAAGGCTTTATGCTAAGCAACGTGATTTTTATCGATATGATCATAAAGAAGAATGCCAGTCCATCTGCTAAATTTAATCACACCCTCATAAGCAGCTTCACACCATTAACGTTGGTACCAATGGTGGTGATGTAAATGAAAATTTACCAAGACTTGTGTATGAAATATTCCCAGTGTAGCAGCCTCACAGATGCAATATCCATTTTTTCCTTTAAGCGAATAACCTAAATCTTGTCATGTCCAGAAATAAGGTAAATCAAGATAATTCTTTTACAAATATTAAAAGCAAAAGTCGTTGGATCAATAATAAATTACAGAAACAGGATCAGCCCAAACAAACAAAGATTGTCTGTGTGATATGTGCAATGGCCATATTAACAAGCTCCTAGCAGCTCGGAAGAGGAGAATTGCAGAAAAAATAACAGTTGTCCTATTGTCCAGGATACCAAACGGTCCTGTTCTTTAAGAAAGAAAAATACAAGTGTTATGCACGTATTGGAATTGGATTTAAGAGGATGTCTGTCATTCTTTGGTTGAACTGAGAAAAATTTAGAACTGGGGTTGCTGATCATTTTTGTTTTGGCCGTCAAGATTCAATGGTTTCCAATGTACACACAACTTGTTCCATTGATGGTCTGTTTTCAGGTTTAACTGAAGACCATTGTGTGTAAAAGTATACAATACACCACGTGCATTGCCACGTGGTGTACTAGAACCAATAATTTATCGTCATGTGGCAATGGTAGGTCATACCTTGTATTATTTGGCGATGTGTGATTGGTTCTAGTGCACCGCGTGGCACGCCACGTGGCGCGCGTGGTGCACGCAATACTCACTCGACATTGTGCAGCAAGCTGAGCCATTTTTTCAGCAGCTTTGATGGGACATTGTGCAGCAAGCTGAGCCATTTGTTCAGCAGCTTTGATGGGATATTTGCCTTCTAACAGAGGATCCATTACCTTCTCCAATTCTTTTGCATTAATTCTATGAGAAGAGTGGAAAAAAAACAAACGGCTTTCCCTAAAACTTGGATGATATACGTCTGGACCTGTTAGCGCCTGGACCAATACAACACCAAAACCATACACATCGTTCTTCAAGCAAAGTTTCCCTGTTAAATAAGACACCAGAAAAGAATAAAGACTTATCTTGTTTTTTAGCATCCTGCTAGAACTTCAATCAATTTATTTAGAGCTTTGAGTCTACCTTGTCTTTCAAGAAAATTGTTTGGATGTTCCTCATCATAAATATCTGAAAAAAAAATCCTTACGTCACTAAACCCATATATCTTGGCGTTGTAAGCCTGAGAAATGGGATGAGTGGAGGGGGGCTTGGGAAGGGGAGAAAAAAGTACATATGATTAGTTTGAAGGAATGAGGCTTCTTTAGCAGGATCTCACCCTAGATTTTAGGGATAATCGAGCTTGGCAAACTAAGTGTAAGGAATTTTTTTTTTTTTTGAGAGTAAAAAAAAAAAAATTATTGCTTACACTTAATTTACATCTTATGATCAGTTATGTTGGTCAAATTCCTATAGCTAAATTACTTACACCTTCAAGCAATATTTCGGAGGGCCAGAAATCCTCATAGGAAGCGAACTCATCAGAGAAACTGTTTCTCTTAAATTTATGCAAGAAGGCATGGCCTCGAGCTGCTCCAGTTAAAACTTTAAGCCTCATGGCCCGTGAAAGTGTCTGACAAACAGATCTCCTTAAGTAAATGAAGCACCAAGATATCCATTATTAGATGGCAAATTGCTACCACTATCTAATGTTGGACTAGCTGAATACTGTTCAAAACGTGATTAAAGAACCTTCTCTTGAAGTCAAGTTACGGTCCAAGCTGCCCCTTTGCATAAATTCGTAGACAAGGAGTGTCTTTTTTTCCTCCAAACAGTATCCAAGGAGCTTAACAATATTAGGATGAGAAAGCCTTTCATCCAGGTCCACCAAACGCTACACCAAAAACGGAAAATGCAAAACAAACATTTGAATCAACTCAAAAACGTTATGTCAATTAATATTCTTATCACTTTTGGGTGGAATTAGTGCATTGGAAATAGTTCATAAGTACACCAGATATAGATCACTTCAAATAGGAAGCATATATTAACAGAAAGTAACATTCAATGTTGGCCATTCCACAACAGGTTTGTTCTATGTTGAGCAGCCCGTGATAGGTTGGTTCCATGCTGGATGCAACATTTTAGGTCTGCACTGGCTCGACAATTTTTGAGCATAAATTACAGGACCAAAACACTTAAACCAAGTTATTAATAATTCAAAATTTAGGACACTATATACTAAACAAAAATCACATAATCCACCGTTCTGGGACAGGGACAAACACCATTGCTTCTCCTACTCTCGATTTTGCGTCTTAGCGGCCACTTAATCTTTCTAAATCACATTTCCCACCGTTCTGGGACAGGGACAAACACCATTGCTTCTCCTACTCTCGATTTTGCTTCTTAGCGGCCACTTAATCTTTCTTACACAATACAATGGTTAGTTTTTACATGCTGGACTTTAACTTTACTCATTTGTGCCAAATCATGATAGGCAAGCCCATTAGGAGTAAAGCATCAAATAGCTTGTGCCCTTAAACATGAGTTAATTGGGCAATAGATATTCAAAGGCAGAATGGAACTGGGCCTTTAAGATCAGCCTTCACACTTGCCTCCCAGCTCGAGCAGAATGTTAATATGTTACAGTCATTACATCCTGAGCTTTTGTTGTTCCCTTGAAAAGACGCAAGATGCAACTCAATAAATGACAATTGTGGAGGGCTGAAAAGTCGCACATTTTATGAGGGAGATCTAACCCTGGATTTACTGGATTCGAAGTAGCAGAATTAGGGATGTTGTATCTTTACCAAATTGAAGCTTCAAATCCCCCAGTTTCGTCTATAAATACAGAGGAGCCATTCATTTCGTTCCTTCACAAAGCAATGAAAATTTTACACAAGGATAAAATTAGTCTTTCGTTTATGGTATTCTACATGCAAAGAGGCATTCATGGTGAAGATGCCTTCCCTTCTCGAGGTGTTATCCAAAAGTGTGTTGCTGTGAAGACTTCATGTTTTCTATTTTCTTTGATTGGAAGCTTTATGTCTTTCATTATCTTTGATTGGAAGGCTTTATGTCTTTCATTATGTCAGGCCCATCTGAGTTGGAAGAAGGCTCGCCAATGTGGCTTGGCGAGGTGGAGGGCTATACTGGTTTGCTTGGCTCTGCGATAGGCAGGGGCCTCTACTGAAGCTGCCCAAAACTTGGCGCTGGAGTTGTCGAGGCTAAAACTGAAAGCCATTATGTATTCCAGTTAGCAAGTTTTGGAATCTCTTTTAGTCGCGGCATCAGAGGCAGTTTGGCGTTGGCTCTTCAAATCGAGGACTTGGTTACAGCTACCTCGCCACCCAGGCTTGTAGGTTTTCCGTTTTCTGTTGCTGACCATCAGAGAAGAAAAAAGGCTAACTATATAGATCTTCTTGATGTAATAGATTAGCATCTTGTCTTATATGCTTCGTAATCTTTTTGTATATCACCTATGCTTCACTAGTGGAATAAGAGATGAAATTTTTCCTTGCCTTTTTTTTTTTTTTTTTTTTTTGCATCTCTACAAGTTTTTTTAATTACGAACATTTTTCAATTTCAAAAAATTATTCAGTTGTTCTAAATCATAAAATGATCTACTCTAGAGCTCACTATATATAGGTCCTTGAATAACTAAAAAAATTCTCTTCTCGAAAAACCATACTATTTTGACGTGATTGAGGCTTTGGACCTCCTAAGAAAGTAATCCAAAAAATAGGATTTAGAGGGGGCAATAAGACAAAGCCAAAGTCATACACATAATCCTAGTAATATAATGGGAACAAGCCAAATGACCATTACCGAAGTTATGGCTTAAGCAGCTGAGAGAGTTGCATCGATCGATCTTATTGGCGATTGAATACAAGATGAGCTTTCTTATTTTGCTAGTATCCAAAATCATCATCTAAGGCCTATATTCAAAAGAAAAAGTCCCACATCGGGAGAATGAGCGTTAGTGTTTGACTACTTAAGCCCCATGGACTATCCCTTAAGTCAGCAATTGCCTTTTGGGATGGTTCTGTGGAATTGGTTTAGGTTCCCCTTCCCCTATCCCTCTGTCGACCTTGTGTCGACTAATTCAAAAAAAAAAAAAAAAAAAGGCCTATAGGACCCCACTTTTTCTTATCGAGGTGTCAAGAGCATTTGACTGGTCATAACCATGCCCCTTAAACCACTTACGTAACATTTTTGAAGCATGCCATTAACCTGACCAAGTCAACCTCGAGGTGGAAACTTGGCATTTCTTAGTTTAGCAGCTTCTCACCCGACATTTTCCGGCAAATTTGTTGAAATATTATCCAAAAAATTCGGCATTTATAGGTGTTAGAAAAAAATTTTTGGCATCTAAAGGCGCCGCGTTTGAGAAACGCAGCGCTAAAATTTTTTTTTTTAATTTGTCATGCGCCGCGTTTCCCAAACGCGGTGCATGAACAGTAGCCGCGTTTGAGAAACGCGGAGGTACTGTTCAAGTATTTTTTATTGTTCACTTTTTTTTTTTTTGTTTTTACAAAATAGGTAAGTGTTTAAGATTTTTTGTATTATTGTTTAGATAGATTTATAGGATTTAAGTAAAAGTAATTGAAGTAGTTCAATATTTGAATTGAAGAATTTTAGATTTAAAAATAATAAAGCTACATATACCAAATTTTGATATACCACTAAATTTTTTAATATCTTGTGGGTCATTTTTTATTTTTTGAATGCGAAATCTAGTTTTTAGAGAAAGTGTGCAAAAGTCCTCTGGTAAAATTGTAATTTCAACACGTAAATACCTTTTTGGTCAATTTTGGATTTTTAAATTCATATTTTATACCCTTGTACAAATTTCTAAATTTTGTAATTTTTTTAGATGAACTACTATTTTTTTGTGTACCACGTCAATTCACAGGCAAAATAATTATTTTCAATTTTTTTTAGAATCTTAAATTCATATTTCATAATTTTAAGCACATTTTATATTTGTGATAATTTTTCAAGTACAAAAAAAATAACGATTTTGCCTCAGGTATGTATGTATTATAGAAAAAATAGTTTTTGAATCCGAAAAATTATCACAAATTTAGAATATACGTAAAAGTATGAAATATGAGTTTGGGATTCAAAAATAGCCAAAAAAAGGTATTGAAAAATTAAAATGATTATTTTGTCCTTGAACTGACGTAACACCTAGAAAAATAGTGATTCATCTAGAAAAATTTCAAAATTTAGAAATTTGTACGATGGTATAAATATGAATTTAAAAATAAAAAATTGACAAAAAATATATGTACATGCTGAGATAACAATTTTCCGGAAGACTTTTGCACACTTTCTCTAAAAACCAAATTTCACATTCTAAAAAATAAAAAATAGCTCACAAGATATTAGAAAATTTTGTCGTATATCAAAATTTGGTGTTTATAGCTTTATTATTTTTAAATCTAAAATTTTTCAATTCAAATATTGAATTACCTTGATTACTTTTACTTAAATCCTATAAATTTACCTAAATAATAATATAAAAAACCTTAAACACTTACCTATTCTGTGTAAAAAAAAAAAAAGTGAATAGTATAAAAGTACATAAACAGTAACCTCCGCGTTTCCCAAACACGGTTACTGTTCATGCGCCGCATTTGACAAATTAAAAAAAAAAATTTTAGCGCCGCGTTTTCCAAACGCAACGCCTTTAGATGCCAAAAAAATTTTTCTGACACCTATAAATGCCGAATTTTCTTTTTTTTGAGCAATATTTCAACAAATTTGCCGACATTTTCCACTTGAAAATTCATGAGGTGATGTAGGATGAGACCGAGCTCTTACGGGCTAAGGTGATATTATGAGACCAAAATATGGCCCAACTGATGAGATAACATGAAGTAATATGACCGAGCTGGGGATATAGCATGGCCGAATTGATGAAAATATACTATCATAGTAATAATGCCGATCAGACCATGTGTCTCAATTTCACAAAATTCGTCAAAATACAAACTAGCTCCTCTATGGAGCTGTAGCCAATTACTGAGTGGATGCATTTTTTCAGCATCACGTCCTTCCACATTCTTATTAACTGCCATAATGGCAGGTCTTTTCAAATTCTTACTAACAAGAGTTGGTCTCCTAATCTTGTTACAAATATTAAGGGATCAATTGCTGCATTTACAGCTACTTCAAAATTTTGAAGGTGCACGGGTCTTTTCTTTTGTGTTTCAATTTTCACCTAATCATGGCTACTTCTTCTCAATCACATAAAAGAAAAACTCCAGAAGAAATGACTTCTAAGGGAGAGGCTTCCTCAATTGTTTATACGAAGTCTCATTCAAATGTCAGTCGGAATTCTCCTCTTCTGACGAACCCTATAGGTACCTCTCTATGAAATTTTCATTCAATTCCATCCTTAGATCTTCCTTCAAAGGATTCAACAATTCCCGCTTTCAATTCTATACCAAGTAGAACTTGAGCCTCAATGACCGTACAACTATGATGCATTCAAAGAATGGTTATCGATTTACCTCGTGATGAGACGTTTGCCCAAGGCTTGACTGCCACTAATCTTATCCACCATTTTTCTGTTTCCATGGTTGCAATATGAAGATTTTCATTTTTCATTTCTTCTTTGTATTCTACTTCTCTGATGCTTCTTGTTATACGTCAATGGTTCTTCGTAGGCCCATGCTTTTTCTACCGAGATGGTGGCTCAGTTGTATTGTCGGGATGCTATCCAAGGATCCAAGTATAAAATTTATAAATTGGAGTACAAGCTCTTGGAGACTATGAAGCGGTTGGCGCGAGCAAAGGAGGACAAGAAGGACCTTACTCGTCAGCTATACAAGATGAAGGCCAAACTAGAGGCTGTACGAGAGGAGAAGGACCAGTTCGTTTCTAGGACCGCAGTCCTATGTAATCACTAGTCTTCCGTCCTTCTCAGTCTTGAAATATTTAGAAAATTATTAATAAAATTTCATGTGACCTTTTCTATTTGACCAGTCTATTTTCATGTTTTGGTTTTGTATAAAGATTCAATATGGTAGCACAGGGTGGTCATGCCCCCCTATTTTTGCTAAGTACTATTGAAGACTTTGCAAAAATAATTAAATAAAGAATAATGGGAAATAAGGAAACTTGTATTTGAATAGTAACTGAAGATCCCGTGCTCCTAAGTCAACTATATATAATTAGTTTTTAGGCCTCGGTCACTATGCTTAGGTTCTTCCCGACTCATAGCTTATATTCACGAGACAATTATTCTCCTAGGGGAAGTCCTATTTTCGGAGCTATATACAAATCCAGCCTTTATTCTAAGCCACTGATGGCTAGAGTACAAAATTTCATGTAGGGCTTTGATCAGGCTGGCTTGGTTAGCCTTTGTTTGTGATATGGTGAGAGTCATCCTCCTAAGCGGAGTAAACCCATCTTGGGAGTTTCCATGTCATGTCAACTTGGGTGGCCGAATTTTATGAGGCCCTGTGACACGACCAAGATCACGTATATGAAAGTCTGTATGATCAAAATTTATTATTCTGATTATTTCCTCCCATGGGGAGTAACCCCCATCTTGAGAGTCTATTGAGGCCAGATTTGACAAGATGAGGTGAAGATGCTCCGATGTCCCATGTTTAATAGGTAACAATTAAATGATTGGCTCCTAGAGAGAACAACCACCATTTTGGGAGATTCATTGCTCAAAGCATAGATAGTTGAGTAAAATCTAAGGCCTGGTTGGCCAGAATAGAGATCAAAATACATACAAGCCTGAACGGCCAAATTTGATTCATACATAGTTGGTTGAAGTTTGTGCAAGATCTGGGATCCAAGAGAAGCCAAGATGGCCATTAGTGATATGAGATCTTAATGACCTGAATTTGCAAAATTAGGTAGCTAAGGACTATATGTCCAAAACCCGTACAATGTCGAAGTGGCAGAATTCCGTATCAGGCTCAACCGAATGAACCTTATGTAGGCTGGGATAAGTGATGCTCATATCGGCAGAGATAGTTCATTTCTGTATAGGCCGAGGTGACCGAAATTTGTATTTACCAAATTCTTTGTAACTAGAATGATGGTTTAACCATTACTATTCAAGACTTTGAGGTGTTTGTATCTCATGGCTTTCAGAGATTCTTGAGTTCTCCGGTTCAGAGTAGGTGGTTTACCAAGGCTTCACATTTTTTATTCTCAGTAAGTTCTTGTGTCACGGGTCGTTCGTTTGTCTCTCAACGTAACGAGCCGTGTGGCAAGTAACGCTCCGCACGCTACTTCCGCCTGTTCAACCAACTGTGTGTCGCAATCCCAAATATAGCAAATTAATGCATATATAAGCTTTAGAGGCACAGTGGTGAAATAGCAAATGAAATTTCATTCAATAATCGCAAAGAATACAAGTTCGCTTTACAACCGTTCTCGTGTCCAACTCCTTATCACCCCCTATAGTAGTCCTGGCAAAATAACCCTAAGTGACAGGAGTAGACACTGTTTTTCTGTGCAAAAGGGAAAAACACTAACTAAGCTATTTACATGTACAGGATGAACTAACACCTAAAATTACATCATTATGCTTCTAGTGCTAGGTTCTTCATCCTGGATGAGTATCGCACCAATCAGAGGCTAGGCGGTCCCACGAGTCCCGGGCGCTGGTGGTGCTGGGTGCGCGACTTCGTCCTCCCGGGAGTCCTGATCAGCAACGGCAAGCACTGTGCGGGCCATGCGGCTGCGACATGAGTGCGACAAGTCGTACCAGCTACAACACGAGTGCGATAAGCATGGAACGCACGGGTGCGATAGGGCATGAGGCCTGCTACACGGACGCGCCAAGCAACGGCCGCACGACTCTGGGTGCGGGTTGGGCGAGCGCGCAGGCAGCAATCAACAATGGTGTGCTGTCTTGGGCAACATACTCCTTGGTCTTCGACAGGTGGCAGGGCATAGCGTTGAGGTGGCCTGTGACATTCTCCCCCACCTGATTTGGCGACGTCCTCGGAGCCTTTGAAGCATTGTAAGCATCCATCATATTTTGAAAGGCCTTGAGGATTTGTTGCTCGTTCCCAAGAATTTTCATCATCCCCACATCCTTGCCATTTTATGAGGTACTCTTGATGATTTTGACGACTATGTCTTATCATTCGATCATCAAGAATAGCTTCAGCGACTCGTTTTCCTTGAGCTTGGATGTTGAGACCTTTTCGCGCATTCTGTCCCCTCGAGGGGTCTTCCATGTCTTCATGGTAGGGCTTTAAAAGACTGACATGAAAGACTGGATGGACTTTCCACCAAGTTGGGACTTCTACTTTATAGGCTACCTGACCAATCCGCTTTAGCACGGTCACAGGGCCAATGTACTTTTGTAGTAAGCGAGCATCCCTGTTTCGCATGAACCGGCTCTGGTGTTGGCTAGGCAACTTCACCATAACTTTGTCTCCCACTTGGAATTCAATGAAGCGTCGATCTTGATCTGCATATTTCTTCATGCGCTTCTTAGCTTTCTCAAGAAAACTGCGAGTGATTTCAACATTTCGTTTCCATTCTTGAGAGAAGCTCTGTGCTTTCGGGGACTTTGACTTTTCCGCAGCATCCACCGTGTAAGGTAACAATGGCTGTTGTCCGGTAACAATTTCAAAAGAGCTCTTATTGGTTGAAGAACTCTTTTGAGCATTGAAGCATAGCTTGGGCAACATCCAGTAATTGCACCCAATTCTTTTGGTTGGCCGTCACAAAGTGTCGGAGATATTCCTCCAACATTCCATTGAACCGCTCAGTCTGGCCATCAGACTCGGGATGCGCCGAGGAACTCATGCTCAATTTGGACCCAAGTATTTTGAAGAGTTCGGTCCAAAAATTGCCAGTAAACGGCGGATCACGATCACTGACAATCTCCCTCGGAATTCTCCAGTATTTAACAATATGCTTGAAGAAGAGTTGAGCAGTCTCTTCAGCTGAGATAAACCGGGAATGCCGGGATGAACGTTGCATACTTGGAAAAGCGATCGACCACCACCAGAATTATTGCAAGGTCTCCCACTTTCGGTAAACCGGTGATGAAGTCCAGAGATACGCTTTCCCAAGGTCTAGAGGAACTGGAAGCGGCTCAAGTAGCCCACCCTTCTTTTGACGGTCGGCTTTGTCTTGTTGGCAAGTGAGGCAAGTCCGCACGTAACTATCCACATCGTCCTGCATTTGTGGCCAGTAGTATTCCTCGCTGCACCAAAGTCAATGTTCGTTCCATTCCTGGGTGTTCGGCCCACAAAGTATCATGGCACTCCTTGATCAAGGTTTTCCGCAATTTCCCGCCTTTTGGGACATAGAGACGGTTCTTCTTAGTTAACAGGAGACCATCATCAAGCCCAAAACTGTCTAGCTTTCCCCTGTTTCACAAGTTCGACCAAATATTGTGCACTAGGATCTGTCGGTATCAGGTTCCGTATTTGGTCTTTGATATTGGATAGAAATTTGACTCCCATCCAGGCAAGCGGCGTAGCAGATCGTTGCTAGGTCAGATCGTCTACTTAGTGCATCCGCTACTTGATTTGATTTTCCCAGTTCGGATATTCCAGCATGAAGTTAAATTCTGCCAATAACTCTTGCCAGCGTGCTTGTCGGCTACTTAACTTGGGTTGTGTCAAAAAGTGGCTCACAGCAGTGTTGTCTGTTTTTACCACAAATGGTGCTCCCAGCAAGTAATGCCTCCAAAGGCGTAGGCAATGAACTACCGCGAGTAGCTCTTTCTCGTGTGCAGAGTATCTTCGTTCCGCTCCATTTCAGTTTTCGACTCTCAAAGGCTCACAGGGTGACCTTCTTGCATTAACACTCCACCCAAGGCGAAATTCAGAAGCATCCTGTGTGCACTTCAAAAGGTTTTGTCACATCGGGCAGTGCAAGCACTGGATCAGTGGACATGCTCGTTTTTAGTTGTTCAAAAGCTCCTTGGCAATGGACGTCCCAATTCCATGCTTTCTCTTTCTTGAGCAAGTCCGTCAGTGGCAAGGCTATCTTAGAGTAATTCTTCACAAAACGGCGGTAGTAGTTGGCTAGGCCAAGGAACGACCGAAGTTCTGTGACACTGCTTGGTGGTTTCCACTCCTTGATAGCTTGTACTTTCTTGGGGTCCATGCGGAATTCTGCCTGACTCAATGATGTGCCCCAAGAACTCTATTCGTTGTTGTGCAAATGAACACTTTGAGGGTTTTGCATATAATTTCATGCTCTCGCAACCGGTTCAGCACCTTCCTCAAGTGTTCCAAGTGATCATCCAGCGTGCAACTGTATATCACAATGATCGTCTAAGTACACCACTACAAATTGATCAAGAAAATCCTCGAAGTACTTGGTTCATAAGAGTGCAAAAAGTGGCTTGGGGCATTGGTTAGTCCTAAACGGCATCACCAAGAACTCGTATGTCCTGTACCTAGTCACGCAAGTTGTTTTGTGCTCATCTCCCTCCTTGATGCGAACCTGTCAGTATTCCGATCGCAGGTCGATCTTTGTGTAGAATTTTGCGTGACAAAGCTGATCAAAACAATCAACAATAAGTGGAATCGGGTATTTATTTTTCACCGTGATTTTGTTCAGGGCCCGATAATCCACGCACATACAAAGCGTCTCATCATGTTTCTTCTGGAACAGCACCGGCGCTCCGTACGGTGACTTCACAGGGACAATTATGCCGGAATCTAGCATTTCTGTCAATTGTTTGCGAAATTTAGCCAGCTCTGGCTGTGACATTCTATATGGGGCTGTAGCTGGAGGCTTGGTTCTAGGAACCAACTCAATTTTGTGGTCAATTTCTCTCTTTGGTGAAAGACGTTTTGGTAGCTCGTCTGGCATCACGTCTTCAAATTCCTCCAACAGCCATTTAACCGGTTATGGCACTGATCCAGAGTTTTCCTCCACTTCTTCCCAACGCAGATGCGCCAGGTAAGTTGTTTCCCTCCGTTTTAGGCCTTTCTTCAACTGCATTGCAGAGAGATTCGTTCCCCTAGCATTCCCTACTGAGGTGCGAATCATACATGGATTGTCGCCCAAAACGATGAGAGAGTTGCCATAAGGATATATTACAATCCGGGTGTCCCTTAAGAACTCTAACCCAATGATGAGCTTGAAGTCGTCCATCTTTACTGATGAAAAACTAGTTCGCGCTGTGAACTGAACCAGCTTTCACGGACACTCCTTTGGCTACCCCCACGATCGGTTGCGCAGCAGAATTAATTGCCTTCACTCTGCCCGTGGACTTCTCCAATACTAAGCCCAACCGCTCTACTTCAGTAATGGAGAGGTAATTATGGGTCGCTCCTATGTCTATCATGGCTCGAATCGGCTTCCAGTTACCTTTAGGTCCACGTACATTAGGTCCGTTGTTCTTGCCTCTCACTAGGCCTGACTTGTTCTATCTCTTCCTCTTCGAAAGTAGTCGTAGCCGTCTCCTCCAAGATCGAGTTACCTGACTTTGCAACAGCACGATTTTTCTGCTTGGTTGGTGCCCTTGCCTAAAACTTGGCAATCACCATATCAATTTTCTCCTCTAATGTTGGTTTGGCCTTTGTCTTCTGAGTAGAGCTCTTGAGTGCATTGCACCAGTAGGAGAATACCCCCATAGCATCCTCTTCCTCCTGATCACCCAACTTCTCGCCACCGTCTTCCTCTGAAGGCAGTTCTTCTTGGCAAGGAAGGTTGTTGTCTCTAATCAGTGCATTTACGAGTTTTCTCGTCGGACATTCAGCCATTCGGTGAGGACCGTTACAAATATAGCACCTTGTTTCTGTTGATCCCCACTGTTACTAGTGCTCGGGCCTAGGCCCTTCTGTTGTCCTGCCTGTGCATTATTTTTTAATGTGAAGGGTCGATCTCCCCCACTTTTTCCCCTATTCGGCCTGTTGAATTTATTGCCCGACCCTTTAAACTGGTTGGTCGCTGGTGTCGTTTCTCTCCTCAATTCTAGTTGGTAGTCGACTAATCCTTCGGCTTGGGCAATGGCTGAGTCTAGGTCCTCAACCCTGACTCGTTGCAATTCTGCTCTAGCCCATGGTTTCAATCCTTCTTTGAAGAAAAAGAGCTTGTCTTTCTCCTACATATCTGTAATGTTGAGCAGATGGATTTGGAAGCTGTTCACATATTCCTGTATCGTGCCCATCTGTCTCAACCCACATAAGGCGCGACGAGCCTGCTCCTCAACGTTGTGTGGAAAGAATTGTCGCTTTAGTCTCTGCTTCAGCTCATCCCACGTGTTGATTTGCAGGTGTCCAGCCTGTATTTCTACTTTCTGGGTATGCCACCATACTTTGACATCACCCGACAAATACATAGAAGCAGTCGTCACCCTTGCGGCATCGTCTCCGACATTCGTTGCCTCAAAGTACTGCTCCATATCAAAGAGGAAATTCTCAATCTCCCTCGCGTCTCTTGCCCCGCCAAACGTCTTTGGCTCGGGGACTTTTGGTCTATTGAAAGCCCTCGCCATGTCCGGAGTATGGGCCATGGTGTTGTTGTTGGCCACCGCCAACTGGAGAATCCGTACCTCTGCACAGAGTTCCGTCACCATCTCACGCAATTCGGCAATTGCATTTCTATTCCCGCG
>JAMWEH010001021.1:0-27241 GCA_024721245.1 Mitragyna speciosa | reverse complement strand
CCTTAACCTGTAAGTTGCACGTCCTTCCTTTATTATTACTTCAAAGGGCCCATCATACTTGGGTATCAATCCTTGATGGACTATCTTACTGCTGATTTTCTTCCAAATCGATGGGGTCAATTTCAGCATCATTTGATCACCCACTTCAAACTCAACATCTCACCGATGTTGGCCTACGTACTTCTTCATCCTTTGTTGTGCCAACAATAGAATGTCTCTTGCTTAGCACGAACAAACCGATGTGTTAAAGGGCAATGACTTTCAGCCTAAAGAGCCACTTCATACAGTGTTAGTGGCTGTTGTCCATTAACAAGTTTAAAAGGACTTAACTTTATTATCGATGACCTATGCAAGTTATAGCAAAACTATGAAACATCTAATAACTCCACCCAGTTTTTCTGGCTCGCCGTTGTGTAATGCCTTAAGTATTCATCCAGCAAGGCATTTACCCTCTTCGTCTGGCCATCTGTCTGAGGTTGTGCAATTGTTGAGAACTTTAGTTTTGAACCCAGCAACGTCTCCCAAAACGTCTCCCCTATGTTGGGCCTTAAAATGTAAAAGACATTCAAGATGTTTACCAGGCAATCCAAATGACATTGCTAGGCAATGAATGAAAATATATATAATTGTCTGTTGGGCCATTTCGTTACTTCTGACATATGGACCTTTTATAGGCCTGCTCCCCTGCCAAGCAGGTATAACGAAACAAAAAGAAGCTCTCTGCTGTAACTGTAAAACTTTTTTTATTTCTTGGGTAAATTACTTTTACCGATGAACACTAGAAAGGGAGGAGATTACCCCCCAAAAGGATTGAAGCAAATAGGACAAAAATGACCTTAAAATTACATCGTCTATCCTAATTTATTCCTGACTTACTAGACAAAAATATGAGCTCAGAAGACTATTAATACTACTTGCTCATTTTCTATATACAGACTAGTTATACCCTCTCACGAGAGGTATGAGGGATGCCAAAACTTGAGTAACAAAATGTAAATGATTGTTTTATTGAGGAGGCGTTTGGTTCAAATTCCTCAATCACTATCACTATGGGTATCATTAACCCTACTATGAGTATGGGTTTTGATGATTCCCCCCAACATGTTTGGTTTAATAATGGAATGGGTATCATTATAAGAATATTTGTTTGGTATACTGAAAATGACTTCAGTAAATTTTAAAATTTTAAAATTTTTATTTATGATATACATATTTTTTAGATTTCTTATTTTGTATATTTGAAAAAAATTTAAAAATATTTCTTCAATTTTAAATATAGTCATGCTCTAATTTGAGTTTTATGGAAATGATAATCTTAAAAAAAAAGTCATTTTTATTATATTAATAGAGAGTATTATATATCTTTGATTTTCAATACAATTTTTTATAAAATTATTGAATGTAAAAAAAATTATTAAAAAGAATTTTTATAAAAAAATTATTAAAAAGAATTTTTATAAAAAAATTATTAAAAAGAATTTTTGTAAAAAAATTTATAAATTACTAATAAAAATATTCAAAATCGAGAGAGAGAGAGAGAGAGAGAGAGAGAGAGAGAGAGAGAGAGTATTGAGAATGGGTAACTCAAAAGATATATATTTTTTAATGGGTGTGTTTTTGCCCTTAATAATAAGGGTTAATGGGTTTGATAGACTAGTATTTTAGGGGGAATCATTAACACTCCAATTAATCACTATCATTCCCATTGAATGATAGTGATAGTTGTTTAACAAACATCAACAATGGATATCATTACTTGTGATTACCCATTCCCCTCATTGATTCCCCTAAACCAAACACCCCCTTAGTTTGAAATAGAGACATTTTGTTACATCGTGGGAGATAATTTATGATAAGCACAAAATGCAAGAACTCAAGAATTCATTGTAAACGATACAAGACTAATACAATGATGTTACCATTCTCCAGAAAAAAATATAAGGATGTTACCAGAAATACTAGTACTTGTACAAATATAAAATTAATGTTAACATACATCCAGATAGTATATACTTGAAAATTCTCAAATACAGAAATTAATCATTTGTGGAGAGTGATGTAAAATTCGGCAACAAAATCTGGTGATCTTTTGTAGGCAAATAGATCAAGAGACGTAAATTCTAGGGATAACGACCCCTTCCTCTGACTATTTCGAAAACTCCACCCAAAAAAAAAAAGATGTCGTCTTCTTGACTAGCTCTAATACTAGTTTGAAAGGGTAAAGTGAAAGTAAAGTAAAATAATCAAGCACACAATAAAAGTAATAGACACAAAATTTACTTGGTTTAGTCAAAAAACCTATATCCTTAAGTCAAATCAAGAGAGAAATTTGATTATGAGCAATAACCCCTAAATGGGTTGGGCTCCGAATTATAAGGAAAGCCCAACATTTCATTGAAGAAAATTGAGGATGTTGAGGAGATGAGTCACAAGATGGAGAGTCCATCAAAAGCAGTGATGGTACTAAAAATGACGAGAAACGAGTAAGAAATTAAGGAGGCGTTTGGTTCAAATTCCTCAATCACTATCACTATGAGGTATCATTAACCCTACTATGAGTATGGGTTTTGATGATTCCCCCCAACATGTTTGGTTTAATAATGGAATGGTATCATTATAAGAATATTTGTTTGGTATATTGAAGGGGTATCATTATAAGAATATTTGTTTGGTATACTGAAATGACTTTCAAGTAAATTTTAAAATTTTAAAATTTTTATTTATGATATACATATTTTTTAGATTTCTTATTTTGTATATTTGAAAAAAATTAAAAAGATTTCTTCAATTTTAAATATAGTCATGCTCTAATTTGAGTTTTATGGAAATGATAATCTTAAAAAAAGTCATTTTTATTATATTAACAGAGAGTATTATATATCTTTGATTTTCAATACAATTTTTTATAAAATTATTGAATGTAAAAAAAATTATTAAAAAGAATTTTTATAAAAAAATTATTAAAAAGAATTTTATAAAAAAATTATTAAAAAAGAATTTTTGTAAAAAAATTTACTAAAGTACTAATAAAATATTCAAAATCAAAAGACGAGAGAGAGAGAGAGAGAGAGAGAGGAGAGAGAGAGAGTATTGAGAATGGGTAACTCAAAAGATATATATTTTTTAATGGGTGTGTTTTTGCCCTTAATAATAAGGGTTAATGGGTTTGATAGACTAGTATTTTGGGGGGAATCATTAACACCCCAATTAATCACTATCATTCCATTGAATGATAGTGATAGTTGTTTAACAACATCAACAATGGGTATCATTACTTGTGATACCCATTCCCCTCCTTGATTCCCCTAAACCAAACACCCCCTAACTCGCTCAGGATCTCCAATTTACTAAATTGAAGATGGAAATTCTGTATAATTTTTTTTTTGTTTTGTTCTAAACAAAATAATAAAAAAATAACAAATTAAAGGTAAAAAAAATGGACCCAATTAACTCACAATGCAAAAAAAATTAAATTATAGAGATAAAATTTACTAAATGAAGACAGAATTTCTTAATAGATTTTCTATTTTATTGTAGAACAAAATCAAAGGTAATAACTGTAAACTGACAAATAATTCATAATATGAAAAAACGAAATTACAAGATTTACCAAAATAATGCTAATAACTAAAAATGAATAAATTAAACTCATCATGCAAAAACTGAAATTACAAATATTTTTACCTTGCTTAATTGCTTAATTGACTTTTGCAATTAAAATTAAAAAAAAAATCACAAAGTGATTTTCGAATCCACCTCAGCTGATTTACCAACAATGAAGTGATATATATTTATAAAACCTTAATCTATTAGCCGCACTATCTATTTACAATATTCAAAGAAGAAGCTTAAACAAAAAACAAAAAAAAAAAAAAAAAGGAGATTATGAGGTGAAGAATTCAATTCAATATGTAGAACTTGCAGTAATTGAGTACTTTCAAGCTTTAATTTGCTTGAATATGACCTAATTAACCAAAGAATAGAAATGAACAAAAATACATAAACTTTAAAACTACAATTAAAACTTGCAAATTAGATTTACATTTACATATACCTAAAATTCTAAATAAAAATAAAAATTAAAACATTTGTTAAAAAAATTGATTGAACATATGTACTTTATAGAGATGAATGGCAGTTATCACTGTGAAAATCATGGAGAAGTTGAAATCGTGGTGAAGAGGAAAGGCTTGACAGGATTGAGAAGTTTTCTCTGCATTTGGCCTTACTTATTTTTGTCCGAAATTTGTGCCAGACGCACATCTGGCAATAAACTTACCGTGGATTTTTTGTCCTCCTATAATGGATGATCTATGAAACTCATTTTTTTAATAGTTTAACTATCATATCATTTTTACCTTAGATTACTTTGGGTTTGCCACCATAAAATCTTTAAAGGTAAAGGCTATGTAGAGTGGGACGTCAAGGGTTCAAACCTTGCTTCCCATAAAAAATTCAAATAGGAGCATAATGCATTCGTTTAATTTGATGATAGTTCAGTCTCATTGGTTCCCTGTGACTCAGTTGGGCCCCTCCTCTATAGTGTAGATTAGAAGTAAGATAATATACTGTTGACTATTAATACAAAAAAAAAGAAAATAGAGATTACTTACATGTTTTACCAGTACACCACCGCTTCTCTTAATATAGAATTGCGCTTTCTACTGATTCTTATTCATGTTTGCATCTATTTTACTTTGCACATTTATATAAATCTAGACAAGTGCAATTCCAATTTACCAACTAGTAACCCCTGTGCAAGTACTAGCGGCCAGCAAACGCACAGAGTGTTCGTCCCTGCTAAGGAACCCACGATGATGACAGTTAGGATAGATACGAGGGGAAAAGGAAGGGGTTTAGGTAAGTATACTCATATTCACATTCAATTGTGTGTAGTAAAAAAGTCTGAAAATTATAACTTAGTATAAATTTGGGAGGTCTAATCCCCTAATTGTGTCAGGCAAAATACATTATAATGAAAACTAATAATCAAAAAAAATTACCAACTAGTTTATCCAGCATACAATGCTATTTTTTCCATTGTAAGGAGGAGGAACATTCTTCAAACAAAACACTACTCACCAAAAGAGAATATAAACCATTATCGCCATGTAGCTCATTAACTACATGACAATTGTTTGAGTCCAATCCCCTAATTGTGTGAGGCAAAATACATCATAATCAATTGTTTGAGAGTCTAATCCCCTAATTATATGAGGCAAAATATATTGTAATAAAAATTGATGATCAAAAAAATTACCAACTAGTTTATCTTGCGTTCAAGGCTACGCTAGAAACATTCTTTTTCAAACAAAACACTAGTCACTAAAGAGAATATAAACCATTATCACCATGTAGCTCATTAACTTGACGACAATTGTTTGAGAGTCTAATCCCCTAATTGTGTGAAACAAAATACATTGTAATGAAAATTGATAATTAAAAAAAATTACCAACTAGTTTATCTTGTGTACAAGGCTATTTTTTCCGTTGTATAAAACACCAGGAACATTCTTTTTCAAACAAAACACTACTCACTAAAGCCATGTAGCTCATTAACTTGACAACAATTGTTTTGGAGTTTAATCTCCTAATTGTGTGAGACAAAAAACATTGTAATGAAAATTGATGATAAAAAAATTACCAACTAGTTTTATCCTGTGTACAAGGCTATTTTTTAACATTCTTTTTCGAACAAAACACTACTCACCAGTGAAAATATAAACCATTATCGCCATGTAGCTCGTTAACTTCACAACAATTGTTTATTTTGTTACATTCTTTCATTACTACAGGCAACAAAAAGTTATTACCAAATCGTTTTTTCCATCAACAAATGTTGTTTATCCTAATATAACGGCCCCTCAGATTTATTTGAGAACTAATATGGACATATAAATTAGCCAGGAATTAATATATAAACTGAGCATATGAATTGAAAATATTTTTAGTAAGAAATGATTAGTCGTAGTAATAAATATTCGTATTATTACTAGATTCAAGAACACCATACAATTGGAGTACTCCCCAGAAAGTTTATAAAGGTCCTACACTATTAATGAAAAAGTTTCTACTAAAAAGACTTTAATGAGTAAAAAAATATAGTATTATGATTTTTTTTTTAATCAAACCTATACTATTACAATAGAGAAAGGGAATTAATGTTGATGGATTCATACCTCTGACTTCTGGGTGGAGTCATAGAATTCTAACCGCTAAACCCTCGTCTCATTCCAAATACAGTATTATGATGAAACCATAGAATTTTTCAAATTGGGAGTTACCACTGTTAGTCCACTCCTATTATTACATTTTTGCTATGTTGTTTTGGTCCTACTGCTACAAATATGGTCCATATGTAAAATCTAAGCTCATGGTTCAATTAATGTAAAAAGTAAGCAGCAGCAGTGGTAGGTAGAATCCCATACTATAAGAACAATTTGTATATTTCATCAGCCAAGCATGCTGTGGTGGAATTGGATCTGTGCCAGAAGCTTACCCATCTTCAGTTAACTTCCTCGGCCACATCGAAACAAATCAACGAATTTGCAATGGCCAATGACGACCATATGGTAACTGCTGTGGAAAATAATGAAATACAGAAGAAACCCAAAATTCTGTGCCTCCATGGCTTCAGAACAAGTGCTGCAATTCTCAAGAAACAGATGATGCGATGGCCAGAAACTGTCCTGAATAAATTAGACCACGAGTTTCTTGATGCACCTTATCCGGCCCAAGGCAAATCCGACGTTGAAGGAATCTTTGATCCTCCATTCTTTGAGTGGTTCCAAAGTGACAAGGTCAGATTTATGTACTTCACGAATTATTTAGTGTATAACGAAAATACATACCATTAATTAATGTAATTAGATTTTTTTCTTCGATTTTTCTTTTTGGGGTAGAATTTCACAGAATATTATAATTTTGAAGAATGTCTGCAATACTTGGAGATTTATATGATTAAGCATGGACCTTTTGATGGGGTACTTGGCTTCTCACAGGTGAGCATATATGAATTTTATTAGCTTTCAATTTTCTTCCTGAATTTTGTTGGGATTTTATGCAAAATTATACATTTTTTTACTTATAGTAATTAATATTAAATGTCAGTACCAACTTCATTTATTAAAAGTCAAAAGTGCGGCTATCATAGTGGCTAATAAAATCTTTTTTCCAAGTTCCATCCACTGAATAAACAAGAAATCCATTCTGGTCTACTAAAGCACTCAAAAGTAGGTAACAACAAGAAGAAAATTTGTGTTGGACTTTTGAAACTTGCCATTTACTCAGTTGTAAATCAACCAATGCCCCCGCCTTGAGCTCTGGTGCGAAATTCAAATAAGAGAAAAGAGTTAGAGAGTTGTCTTGAATATGAGATTTATGAGTTGTTTATTTTTTAATTGGAGTGTAAGTTGTGGGTCTCTTTTATATTAGTATATTTGATGCAAAAGTAGTTTAAATAATATTCAAAAGTAAATCTGTGACTAAACTGATTAAATAATATTCAAAAGTAAATCTGTGACTAAACTGGTTAAATAATATTCAAAAGTAAATCTGTGACTAAACTGGCTGCCAATTGCAAGCTTATTTTGCCATACTTAGGGGTTGTTTGGTTTAGGGGAATCAAGGAGGGGAATGGGTATCACAAGTAATGATACCCATTGTTGATGTTTGTTAAACAACTATCACTATCACTAGTCTATTAAACCTATTAACCCTTATTATTAAGGGCAAAAACACACCCATTAAAAAATATATATCTTTTGAGTTACCCATTCTCAATACTCTCTCTCTCTCTCTCTCTTTCTCTCTCGTCTTTTGATTTTGAATTTTTTATTAGTACTTTATAAATTTTTTTACAAAAATTCTTTTTAATAATTTTTTTATAAAAATTCTTTTTAAGAATTTTTTTTACATTCAATAATTTTATAAAAAATTGTATTGAAAATCAAAGATATATAATACTCTCTGTTAATATAATAAAAATGACTTTTTTTTAAGATTATCATTTTCATAAAACTCAAATTAGAGCATGACTATATTTAAAATTGAAGAAATTTTTTTAAATTTTTTTCAAATATACAAAATAAGAAATCTAAAAAATATGTATATAATAAATAAAAATTTTAAAATTTACTTGAAAGTCATTTCAGTATACCAAACAAATATTCTTATAATGATACCCCTTCAATATACCAAACAAATATTCTTATAATGATACCCATTCCATTATTAAACCAAACATGTTGGGGGGAATCATCAAAACCCATACTCATAGTAGGGTTAATGATACACATAGTGATAGTGATTGAGGAATTTGAACCAAACGCCTCCTTAAATTTCTATCTTCTTGTTATTTTTTATTTTCTCCATTTGAAAATATAAATTTGAACTCAAAACCCAACAATTATATGTTGTTTAAATAGGGAGCCATTGCGGCGGCTGCATTTCCTGGAATGCAAAGGGAAGGAGTGGCATTTACCAAAGTTCCCAAGATAAAATTTGTGGTGATACTGTCAGGTGCAAAATTTGGAGGACGCAAATTTGGGATGCCCAAATTGGCTGCAAATGCATTCTCAGTTCCGCTCGAGTGCCCTTCTCTGCATTTGATAGGTAAATTATCTTCCTATAACAATTTGTGTGTGTGTGTGTGTGTGTGTTTTGATACTAATTTCAGCACACAATTGGCCGCTTGTAGGAGAGACAGATTTCTTGAAGGAGGAGGGAATAGCATTGTTGTCTTCCTTCGTTGAACCCATGGTGATTCATCACCCAAAGGGTCACACAATACCAAGATTAGGCGAGTAACTATTTCTTATTCTCTCTGTCTACTTGAAAGTGTTAAATTTATTATTTTTGCATATCCCTTGTCTTTTTGTATATGACATTAGTTATACTATTTGAGCTCTGGATTTTGAAACGGAATAATTTAAACATCTATTACTATCAACACTCTACTATTAAAAAGTTAGATACTTCAAAAATAACATACAAATTGGGATGGAAAATGTATTTTTCAATTACATTATGATTAGCTTACTCTCATGACTGTCTACTTTTTTTTTTTTTTTTTTTTTTTTTTTTGGGTGAGAGATAACTATATAGAGCTACTAAATACTCAAGTTTCTGTCGTGATTGATGGTATCAAATTCAGAGATATGTTTCACATTTTATTGCCAGCGTTCAATTTGTAATGATAGTATTAGTTTAGTTATACGTGATTTCTCGCACAATAAAAGAATGGCATTAGATATATTTCCCTCTCAACAATCAACATCCTATCTGGTAGTAACCAATCTTTTCTCTTTCACAGTTTCAAATTTTTTTTTTTTCAATATTTGCTCCCCCAAGCCCCAAGAGTGTTAATTGATCATGTCATAAAAGATCAGTTCTGCTCCCATTGAAGACTTCTCTTGAGCTGTTCCGCTTGCGCCAATACAAGTACTGAGGGATGGGCCCTTCTTCACTAGTGACCCATGCATGCTCTGCAACAGCCTCTAATGTCATCCTCTGTTCTGGGTCTACAAAGACAGTTACGGATTACGCGCTGAGAAGTGAAAAAGAGCACAAGAAGGAACAGGAAGAAAGTGTGTGGATGTGAACTGCTAAGCATTATCAGCTAACCAAGATGTGACATTCTAATGGTGTAGAGACAAACCTTTGCAAAGAAGGCCCTCAATTAGTCCTTCAGCAGGGGATTCATCCCGTCAGGGAGATACAAGGGATTATTAACAGTCTGGGAAAATGACTTAACGAATTGGTGATGAGCTATCTCAAATTAGGTCACATATAAATTATGGCAAATCATATGCAGATAATATATAACAAGAATTAGAACTTTGTGCCATTTATATGACTTCTTTGCTTGTGCATTTAATTTCTCACTTGTGCACTTCAGCTACATAACCTTGCTTCTTCTCAAACATATGCAAAATTGACTTGGGTGTTTTTTTTTGTCCTTCCAGACAAGGAGGGTGAGGAGGCGATGCTAAGTTTTATCAACAAGATTCAAGAGCTCCTATAGAGTTGATTAGAAAGATGATGGACTTCTATGAAACTGATACTTGCACGAGTGTACCAGCTAAATTTGGACTGTGAACGTTTCTTTTTTTGAAAAAAAAAAATTGGGATATTTTGAGTTTGAATATCTAATGAGTACAATTATTGAATATCATCTAAAGCTGTGGTAAATTTTTTCACTTGTTTAAGATGGTTTTATTATTGGAAAATAGGAAGATGACAGAATGTATATCATCTCCAAGTTATCGGCAATTATTGACTACACAGAAGTTTGGCCAATTCTATCATGGTTCGGTCCATTTGAGAAAAATCCCAGAAGTTTTGGTTGAATGTAATTAGTGACGAATGAAAATGGAACGTTTAAGGAAAAGCTTACATGTCAATTAAAGCAAAATTGGTTGATTTTATTTTAAGTTATGAACTAAAAATACAAAATTTCACCAGCATTCGTCTTGGTTTGTTGGTATTTAAAAAAATTAAACTTCTGTCCATTCCCTTTCCCCAATTGTCAAAAAAGAAAAAAGTTTTACATCGGACAATCTGGTTGTTAGAGTTGTAGACTTAAGTTCCTTCGACCCTCTAAAAGTTGTCATGGCTTTTGGAGTGATTTATGAAATTAAGTTTATATTTGCTTCTTATTCCTCCTTTCAATTGAGATTGAGTAAGTGGTTTTCCATTCCTATTCCCCAATTATCAAAAAAAAAAAAAATTAAACTTGGCTAGTGATCTGTCTACGGATAGAAAATAGTGCCTCGCGGATTGTACTCGCGAGAAACGTTCGTGTTGAATTCGCCGAGCCCTGGTCGCGGATTCTGTCCATAGATATCCGAAGCTTGTGAGATGAATCAGCGAACAAAATTCGCCGAACTCTGGTCACAGATCAGTCTTGCTCATAGAATCCGCGGACTAGATATGCGAACATCAGGTTGTGGATCAGCCCACGGATATGCATCGGATTTGAACAGTAATTCTAATAAGATATGTTTTTTGAAAAGATTATCTTTAAAATTAAATGTAACAGACACATTGCAATTCAAAGAAAATATCCGTTCATATGGAAAGGTGCCTATTCATTTAAAAAAATTTGTCCATTTGGTTTGAAAAAATAATTATTCATTAAAAGTTGTCTTTCTAAAAGGCGAGCCTATACATTAAAAATTGTGTTTCTAAGAGACGAGGCAATTCATTGTTCTACTTGGATCAAAATAAGAAGTTCTCTAAATGTTCTTGGGAGAAATTCTTATATTGCTACAAGAAAATTTTGTTTTTGACTTTATAATTCTTGTAGAGAATTGTCATGAACCAAGTAGCAAAATAACAGGGCAAATTTCCTCAAGGAAAGTGAATAATTCACGTCAAAGCGATTCTAGAATTAGTTGTTATAGTTCTACATTCTTCCCCAACAATCTTGAGGAAATTTTCACAGCGTAAAGAGTACTTGTTCAGATAATATTCTGAACGAGTTTTTGAAGTATGATATGATTAAGTTGGACACTTTGATAGCACCAAATTTACAAGGTAAAAGGACAAGTTACTTTTTCTTCTCGGGGAGTTGGGAGTTGCCTGTCTTTTGGTAGATGATCTGTCAGAGACTCCAAAACAATCCAACGATGACTCTCTTTCGATCAAGCCAAATCGAAAGAAATGTAAAGATGAAGTTCATTGTAGGGGCTCCATTCTCAATACATTGTTTGCATTTATAACATAGTGCGAAATTATCGATTTAAATCTTGTTATTATTGTTTCTTATAATTTCATTATGTTTAGGGATAAATGCACTAAACCCCATAATGTTGGATTGTTTTGCAAATGTAGTCTCTAATATTTATTTTATGCCACTTTAGTCATTTGACAAAGAATTAAACGTAACTGTGTCATTAGTTAAAAAAATACGTATGTCACTTTATTGCAATAATATTGTCGATGTCAAAGAAAATATAACTATGCTCTAAAATTAATATTCTAATTTTAATTTATGTCTTTTACAATTTTCCAAGACTTCTTTTATATTATTTAAACCTCTATTTAAACCGTATTTAAATAACAGTGCTCATAATGCTACCACTTAGAGAGATTGTGAAATTAATTGCCATGGGATCAACCTCGTTTTCAGTCAAACTTCCTGGGGCTGAAAGTTGGCTTTGATCCATGGGGCTGGTGGATTGATATCCCGAGACATGCAGAGCTCCATTATTGGATTTCCAAGTCAATAAAAGAAAACTATTAAAATGAAAGTAAATGAGTCTTAAGAAATTACTTCGTGGTAATTAAAGATATCTTTATGTTTGAATTCAGGTGTTTACAAACCTGTAAAGAATCATCATGCTTGTCCTCTAAAAAAAATGTGGTTGATCATGAACTTGTCTAAAATAGGTATTGAGAGTACATAAAGAAAATGAGAATTGCAACGTCAAACTAGAAATTTATTATGAAATATAGAAATTTTTTAATATTTTTAATCACGTCTTTACTCATATACATCATGTTTCAAAAAGTACTACAATTATATTATTGTTCAAAAGATACATGAAACAAACACAATTTAAATAGCGCCATAACTATCCAGAGCAATAGATTGTGCACATGTTAAGTTCCAATAAAAGTATTTTTTTTTTTTTTGTCCATGAATTATGAATTTGTTTTCTTTTTCCTCCTTTCTTTTCAAAATCTAAAATTTTCCAAGTCATATTTTTTATTAATCAGTCAGCTCAGGAAAAAAAGTTTTATATTTATAACATAGTGCGAAATTGTCAATTCAATTCCTATTACTATTGTTTCTTATAATTTCATTTTATTAGGGGTTAAATGCACTAAATGTTGGGTGTCAAACAAGCAAAAATAAAATCACCTACTCAACTAAAAATAAAATGAAGTGCAGTAATAAGTAGGGTCGTATCCACAGGGACTAGTCGATTTATTTTCTCTTTTCTTGACAATTAAAATTAAAAGAGAGGGATTTGGGAATAATTAATCTAAAGAAAATTTAATTTAAGAAATATAATAATTAACTTAATCAAATGGAATTTAAATCAAGAAATGTAATAACGCAAAATTAATTTCAACGAAATCAAATGGAATCTATACTCTAGTCAAAGGAATAATCTCCACTCTAGTTCAAATTTAACTGATTCTTGATGCAAAGATAAATTCTACGCTCACAAATAAATTGGTTATGGTTGTTAAGAAGCACTAACAACATGCCTTTTTTTACTATGTCGGTAATTAAAGTAAGACCGTTAATTATTTCTCTAATCAAATAATAACCCTTGGTAAGACCTTAGGATTCAATTATTCAACAACTTTAAAACTAAGAAAGCCACCAATTCTAAGTAGCAAATACCTAAGAGGCTTTGTTCAAATTAAATTATCTATTCTCGTGATATAATCCAAAAGTCTTTATTACAATTGAATTTACCACTCGCCACTAATACTAAAACTATCAAACAATTATGGATTTGACGTTTTAGGTGGCTTTACATTATCTGACAATTAAATAGTGATCAGTTATTTAATTGGCAAAAATAATCACACAAAAATGAACACAATCACCTTGGAATTTAAACAAAAAATAGATAAATACTCATAAACACATAAAATAATTAACAACAATTAGATTTCACAGTAATGAATGAATCAGAGTTTCGATTATCCTTCAACTAGATGGAAGAGTTTAGATACGAATCATGGCTTCAAATCTCAAAAATAATTAACAAGTATTTTTCCTGGTCTAGAGAGAAAACTAAGGAACTAAAGAAAAAACTAATGAAAAACTAAAGAAGACTTCTAAAATTCTCCGTCCAATTGTGCATGTTCCAGCGGCAAATTTGTTAAAATATTGCCCAAAAAAAAGAAAATTCGGCATTTATGGGTGTCAGAAAAATTTTTTTGGCATCTAAAGGCGCCGCGTTTCCCAAACGCGGCGCTGAATTTTTTTTTTCAAATTTGTCATGCGCCGCGTTTCCCAAACGCGGCGCATGAACAGTAGTCAAGCGCCGCGTTTGGGAAACGCGGCGGTTACTGTTCACTTTTTTTTTTTTTTTTTTTAAGAATAGGTAAGTATTTAAGGTTTTTTGTATTATTGTTTAGGTAGATTTATAAGATTTAAGTAAAAGTAATCGAGGTAGTTCAAAATTTGAATTGAAAAATTTTCGATTTAAAAATAATAAAGTTACAAATACCAAATTTTGATATACCACTAAATTTTTTAATATCTTGTAGGTCATTTTTTATTTTTCGAATGCGAAATCTAGTTTTTAGAGAAAGTGTGCAAAAGTCTTCTGGTAAAATTATAATTTTAGCACGTAAATACCTTTTTGGTCAATTTTTTACTTTTAAATTCATATTTTATACCCTTGTACAAATTTCTAAATTTTGTAATTTTTTTAAATGAACTACTATTTTTTTGTGTACCACGTCAATTCAATGGCAAAATAGTTATTTTTAATTTTTTTTAGAATCTTAAATTCATATTTCATAATTTTAAGCACATTTTATATTTGTGATAATTTTTCAGGTACAAAAAAAAAAACAATTTTGCCTCAGATATGTATGCATTATAGAAAAAATAGTTTTTGAACCCGAAAAATTATCACAAATTTAGAATATACGTAAAAGTATGAAATATGAGTTTGGAATTCACAAATAGCCAAAAAAAGGTATTCAAAAATTGAAATGATTATTTTGTCCTTGAACTGACGTAATACCTAAAAAAATAGTGATTCATCTAGAAAAATTTCAAAATTTAGAAATTTGTATGATGGTATAAATATGAATTTAAAAATAAAAAATTGACAAAAAATATATTTATGTGCTGAAATTACAATTTTCTGGAAGACGTTTGCACACTTTCTCTAAAAACCAAATTTCACATTCTGAAAAATAAAAAATGACTCACAAGATATTAGAAAATTTAGTGGTATATCAAAATTTGGTGTCTCTAGCTTTATTATTTTTAAATCTAAAATTTTTCAATTCAAATATTGAATTACCTTCATTACTTTTACTTAAATCCTATAAATCTACCTAAACAATAATACAAAAAACCTTAAATACTTACCTATTCTGTAAAAAAAAAAAAAAAAAAGTGAACAGTAACCGCCGCGTTTCCCAAACGCGGCGCTTGACTACTGTTCATGCGCCGCGTTTGGGAAACGCGGCGCATGACAAATTTGAAAAAAAAATTTTCAGCGCCTGCGTTTGGGAAACGCGGCGCCTTTAGATGCCAAAAAAATTTTTCTGACACCCATAAATGCCGAATTTTCTTTTTTTTGGGCAATATTTTAACAAATTTGCCTGTTCTAGCCCTCCTGCAGACGTCTCTTCTTTGTCCTTTTTCTTCTTTTCGTTCCTTTTTTTTTTCTTTCTTCTTTTTGTCTCCTTTTTTTTTTTTTTTCCTTTTACGTTTCTTTTCTTTCTCTTGTCTTTGTCTATCTTTAAATTCCACTTCCTTCCTTTTATCTTCAATCTCACAAGTGAAAGACTCCTTTTTCCTTTTTCACTCTAATTCCATCAATATAAGATTTCTTTCCTTTAAAATTCATCACAATTAGGAAAGTGGAAATCTTCCAATTCCAATTTCTACCAATTCACATTCACAAATTCTGCACCTCAACATGAGTAGACCGTAGTCATGCTCTATCAGACAGGGTCTTCTGGAATTTTTGGCAATATTAAAGCTTTTCTCTGCAATTTCCTACATTAAGGCCAAATATAAAAAAGTGAATAAATGGAAATATTACAATCTTTGCCTAAAATAAGGGAAAATTAAATATAATTCATATGATATTTTAACACCTAACACTAAACTTCCTTAAAGTTTGGGGTGATTTGTAGTGCATTCTCTAATGTTTATTTTGTGCCACTTTAATCCTTTAATAATTGTGCTGTATGACAATAATGTTATAAATATTGTCAAAAATAATTATGCCATAAAATTAATATTCTAATTATTAATTTATGTCTTTTACAATTCTCCAAGAGTTAAGGGATATGGTATGTTAATTATTTTGTATTTAAAGATAGATTATCAATTAGCTAATTTAAATAACTCAAATCGAATTTTAATGTGTATTTATTTATTTAATTTCACTTTTATACCCAAAGATTGGCTCTTCCCATGAATTGCTTCCCATGTTTATTTTCGTCAAATTTGGTCCCTAACATTTCAGCAAAACCATATAATCTGTTAAATATTCAATTTTGACCAAATTGATACCTAAAATTTTAAAAAAGAAATTAATAAAAAATCATAAAAAAGTATAAAATCCATGAAAAATAATAACATTTACAATAAAAAATTCATAAAATTCAGAACATCAAAATTTGTATAAAATCATAAAATATAAAATAAGTATCCTATTTAAATATTTTACTTGGGGCTTTTTCACATTTACATTTTTTTAACTAATTATATTTATTATGTTAAAATTAGTTTCCTATTATTTTCAACTAATTTTAAATCCATCATTTTAGTTTTTCTAAGCTAAAAAGCTATTTATAAAAAGCAATCTATGAGATTCTTTTAAAAACAATTTTTGTTAAAAACTAAACATTGTTTAATTTTTTTGAACAAAAAGTCAGGCTTTAATAAATTAATTTTTAAAAAAGATGAAACCAATGAGAATTTGCCCATAACTTAAAAGCTAAAAAAATTGGTATGTAATTTTTACATAACTTTTTGATATTGGTATGTAATTTTCACTTTTTATCATTTCGAACAAATATTTACAATTTTTATGTAATTTTCTGATATTGATATGTAGTTTTTTTGTACATTTATGATTTTTGTTAAATTTTTGTGAAACATAGCAATTAATTTAGTTGAAATCAAATATTTTCGAGATTGCATTGGTTTTGGCTAGAACATTAGGGACCAGTGTGACTCAAAGCCAATACTTTTGATATTACACTGGTTTTGGACAAAACATTAGAGACCAAATTGGCCGAAAGTGAAGCATTAGAGACTAGTTTGGCCAAAGGGCCAAACTTTGGGACTGAAAATAGTTATTTTATCTTTATGTAAACCAAAATTCAAATATTTAAGCTAAAACTAACATATTTTATATAAAAATAGAAATTAAAAATATATTAAAAATATAAAATTAGTTGCTTCACTATGTTCACTGAAAGTTAAAGTATTGATTTTGGATCATATTTGCTTTTATGATGATAACTCTTCTATTTATTTTCGATGCTGCATTTAACCCATATATTAATTGAAAGTGCTCATAACGCCACCTACTTTGTGGGATTGTGAAATTAATTGCCATGGGACGAACCTCAATTTCAATCTCCCTTCCCGTGGCTCAGAATTGGCTTGGTACGTGTGGTAGGTACATACAGATGTCAAGACATGCCCAGCTCCATTATTGGATTTCCATTCCAAAAAAAGAAAAGGAAAAATAGCGATGAAAGTAAATGAGCCGTATTATGAAACATTTAGTGGATATTCACTTATGTTCACCCAATGATCTTTCTCATTGTTTTTTATAACTCCCACTACTCTATGATCTTCTACATTATCCCTTATAACTCTCACTACTCCATAATCTTCCATTAGTTCATGTAACTCATGTAACCTACATTTGGGTCCTTATAACCTTTAATATGGAGGGATGAAACTCAAGTCTATAAATAGTGGCTTATGTGCAAGAAATAAAAAGAGAAAAAGGAAGAGAAAAATATTGCACTATTCTACTTTGGTTTTATCATTACATTGTCTTCACTTTTATAACTAGTTGTAAGTTATTTTATTTCTACTCTAGTAGTACTATAATACTACTATTTTTATAACAGTAAATAATTATTTCGTGGTAATTAAAGGTATCTTTATATTTGGACAAATGTGTTTATAAATTTGAAAAAATGCATCTTGTTTGTCCAAAAAAAATAAAGAACCATGTGGTTGAACTTGAAGTTTTGTCTTTTCCGGAAAAAGTACAGTAGGCATTGAGACTAATTAAAAATATTAGAATTCCAATATCCATTAGAAATTAAAAAACTTACACCAACCTAAGTCCTAATAAATTTCGATGCAAATGAACATTGGCTTTAAGTAGTATTATTTTTTTTTTTGGGCTTTAAGTAGTAAAATGGGACCTCAAGAACATTGGAATTAAAATTGACAGAAAGAAGGAAGTGTTCAAAGGTAATTGGGCTTTTTTGGTACAACCCATTTATCAAAATAGTATCCTGCAATATTTTCTTTACAACTTTTCTAATTTCTACTACATTTTTATCCTATATACATCACATATCAAAAACTATTATTCTTCCAAAAGATGCATAAAAAATAATAAAATCTAAATAGAATTACAGCTATTCTGAGCAATAGATTGTGTGCGTGTGACCATTTTCATTCCGTTTGGATGGTCATTTTTGGAGGCCTTTTTGAAAACAAAATTATTGTAACACTTTTTAAAATATTTTTAGAAAAATATAGTTATGAGATAAAAAATTAAGTCGTTAAAATGAATGTATTTTAGTGTCTTTTAAAAATGCTACATTTCAAAAACACCACATCTAAATAGATAATATTAAGTCTGCATTATCAACTGTGATGTATTATGTAACATTTGTAGAAAAATATTACTAACGAAAAGGGCAAAGTAAGACCAGACACTAAGAAAAGATGTGATGTATCTTTCCCTTCTCCACCAGAACTTGGCAGAAAAATTAGTCCAAAATGCATAAAAAAGCCAAAATATGATCAAATAATTATGCCAACAGTATCTCTCTTAAACCTAAACTCGTAAGTCTACATCATCAAGGATAATATGAACAATATGATCAAATAATTTCTATTGATTCAATGCAATCTTCAATTTATCTTTCAAACCATTAATTTGTAATTGATCTTCACTTTCTAAAACTCTATTTAGGCAATCCACGTACTTATACAACTTCGTCTGTCACTTTATCTTCAGTTCGAAGCTTTCTTGGTTGACAACTTGATCAAAACCAAAGTTAACAATTTTTGGTAGGATCATTTTTTTAGTCTCTACCTTATTAGGACAACCTTTTTGAGCTTCATCTTCAATACCAATGAGTACTTGAACCAATTGAGTGATCTAATTTATCCAATATACAAATGATTCAACCAGCACAGACATTGTATCCCAAACTGTTTGCTAGTACCAAAAGAATTGATTTTTATTTAACACATATAAAAAATTAAATTTTATTTAACACATATAAAAATATTTGAAAAAAGAGGAGTTACAAAAATAAAATATCTCAACCCTCATATTGAGATCAGCATGAACCCATAGCACAATTACCTTAAACTTAGCTATAATTTTTTTAAACTCTCAACTCTTCTTGTACAATGACAAAGCTTCATACATAACCCACAATGCTTGAATAATGTGAACTATAATTTGAGCAGATAGCGTAATTCTAATGGGAAACAAACAAATAGCACTAAATATCTTAACTAAATAAACTATTAAAATTCAAGTAAAACATAATTTTTAAAACGAAATACGAAACTTGTAACTCTTTAGAAGTCCGACTTAATTATGTCAACTTTCCTATGGCTCGAAATTGACGTTGGTTCATGTTTGTAGGTAGATTAGATGCCAAGACTAAGACAATTGAGACATGAGCTCAGCTCCATCATTGGATTTCCAACCCAATATATATATATATATGAAACAATAACCATGACAATAAATGAGTACGTAACGAATTATTTCCTGGCAATAAAAGATATCTATAAGATTGAATTAGGATGTTTATAAACTTGTAAAGAGTCACCTTGTATTTACTTGTACAGAAAAACTGAACCATGAGATTGAACATCAAAGTAATGAATATCGTGAGTAATTTAATGTGCGTAAATGAAGTTAAACTTCGTTTGAATGCCATTTTTTGGAGTTTTTTGGAAAAAAATTTATACAAGTGTGTTTGGATAGACTGAAAATTATTTGAAAAAAAAGTAAAAAATTTTTTGTTCAAATTTTCCCATAAAGTTTTCATTCTAAATTTTCAAATGTTGTTTCAAAGTTTGAAACAACTTTAGAAATTTTTTACACAATTATTCATAAAAACAAATACATTTATATTTATTAGAAAAACTAAAAAAATCGTGAGTAATAAGATGAAATCCATTATTAATAGGTTTTGAGATGGGTTTTATGGAACGAGCACTGGTACCGAGCGGTTATGAGTGTCCGCTACCAGTGCTCATTCCACAAAACCCACTAATAATGGATGTTATCTTATTACTCGCGATTTTTTTAGTTTTTCCTAACAAATTTTGAATATAAACATATTTGTTTTTGTGAATGATTGAGTAAAAAGTCTTTACAGTTGTTATAAAGTTTTTAAACAAATTAAAAAAATTTTCACAATTCAAACACTTTTTTATTTTTTAAAAAAGTCAACAAAAATATTTCAAATAATTTTTTAAAATAATTCTTAAAAAAATACTTCAAATAATACTATTTAAACGAAAATTTTCAATTTTTTTTCCCGATTCATGTGGTAACTGTAATTTTAAATCTTCAATATCAACATGAACGTAGTCTATATAATTTTTGAAAACATAGTACGATAAAAAGGACAAAGTACTATGAAAAAGAAAACATAGTACGATAAAAAGGAGAAAGTGAGGCCACATACTATGAAAAGATGTGACCTATTATTCCCATTACACACCAAAAAAACTTGAAAACATAGTACGAATAAAAAGGGCAAAGTGAGGCCACATACCATGAAAAGATGTGACCAATCTATCCCAGAACGCACCAAAACCTCCCCCGGGGAGATTTTGGGGTGCAAATTAACCTTCTGTATGAGTAAAAAGAATAATTAATCCAAAATGTATGAAAAGGTCAAAAAAGGAACATGATTTATAAACTTCACTTTTTGATGAATACACCCCAATCTTTAAATTTTTATTATTTAGAGGTATTTTAGATGATATATAGACATAATTTATTATAATTTAGAGGTATTTTAATTTTTTTTACATATTAAAATGCAAAGAAAAAATGTGTGCATCAAAAAAAGTGGAGTGCATAAATCATTACTAAAAAAAATTTCATTTTACTGATCACAAATTTACATCCAATATTATTGAGGGGTTAATTCCACTTTGCATCCCTAAACTTTTCCTCAATCACTACTTTGTATCTCAAATTTTAATTTGAGACATTTTGCACGGCAAACTATTATTCTGTTCTACTTTATATCATGAACTCTTTACTCTATCATACATTACGTTAAACTCTTTAACGTTTCTCATTTTTTACTTTAAACTTTGTAACCCGTCCTAATTTAGTTCAATTATTATATGATTTACAAAATCAATCATTCTCCTTCACCACACTAGCCACTCGTTGAAATGTGTTGAATTTGGTAGATAGTCCTATTGATTAGCTACCATAAAATAGCAGCGGTGAGGGGTGCAAGAAAAGAAGAGTGAAAAATGACAGCTGATTTAGTAATTATTGTGAAGAAAAAGACCGATGAAGGACTGAAAAAAGAATTATAGGGACAAACTATCTCAAATCAATAATTGTATTACTTGAAAGAAATAGACCGATGAAATGATAATTAATATAAAGTGAAATTAACCTGTATCATTAATTTTAGTACTTGAGGACGTCTGCTGCCCACTCCTCGATAGGGATCGCCGTCTAAAAATTTTATACATAGATTTGATTTACGATTTTAACTGTAAAGCTTATGATCTAAAATAAAAACACATAAATATCTTTATATAATTTTTTTACATTAGCATGCATTATGCAGTACTCTTTTACACTATAAGATCCATAAGTGGAGCTACAGACCTAATTCACCTAAGAATTTTCCCAGCTATCCACACCCACAAATTTTCTAACTCATGTCCTTATCTACAGTTTATTTGGTTCACCAGTTCGATAAAGAATAGAATATCACATGATAATTACGAAAAAAAATTCGAAAAAGAAAATTTTGATGGAGTCGTGTGAGGAGGATGTGTTACCACGATTTGCATTTGATTGGATGAAATCTTAGCGTAACATACGCAATGGGTGAGTATCAATTCAAGACGAAAGGCCTGACCTCGTTTACTACTCTTTATCACCAAGGATTCAAGACGTGTTTTCAAGTAATCCAAATCCTCTATCCATTTTTTTTTTTTCAATGGTGTTCAATATAAAATTATGCATATTAATGTGAAATTATATAAAATTACATCATTTTGTTTAATGATATGACATAATTTATTATTAATATAGTATAATTTTATATTAGATATAATTTGACACAAAAGATTGAGCCCCTTGCTACGGAATGGCACGCCAGCCAATGCGCAGTAAGCAGTAGAGCTTTCCCATGCATTCACGCCGGCTACCTACCGCACTGGACATGGTTAAGATGCACAACTGTGCTAAAGTTGATGTTCTCTATTGTTCTCCCATCTCAATTTCCTGTTGACTACTAGTATAAATGTAAGGTCTGCTCTACATTCCACAAGGGCAAAAGCCTTTTAATTAAGCTAATTGAGAGATATTCAGAGAACGTGATGAGCAATCAAGTCAGGAAGAAACCCAAAATCCTCTGCCTCCATGGTTACGGATCAAGTGGGAAGATCTTGAAAGAAACGATGCAAAATTGGCCAGAATTTGTGCTGGAAATGATGGATTTGGTGTTCTTGGATGCTCCTTTTCCTACTGACAACTCATCGCTGATTGGCCGCTATGGTCCTCCTTATTACGACTGGTTCCAAGATATTAATGTCAGATTCTCTTACTTTTTAACATTGATTTCTTGATTAGAGATAGTTATTAGTGCTTTATCTTGCTAGATAGGATACATATGTTTCACGTACTAGTTCCAGAACATGAATTTTTTTGGCAATTTTGTACCACTTTCGTTGCCCATATGTTCTTGTTCTCTTCCCGGACTGATATTCTAGAAAGATATTTCCAGTACATACATTACACACACACACACACACACACACAGAGATATATATATATATATATATGTATATATATATATGTATGTATGTAAATTTTGGAAATATGATGCTGCCAGAAAATGTGAATTATGCCAAGGAAAAGTGTGACAGTCAAAAGCGCCACCATTCTTGTATCTTCAAATTGATTGCACAGCATGTATAAACTGAAATAGCTAATATACTTGACCAGAGAAGAAAAGGTTGAAATCATTCTACTATTTGATGAATCAAATGAAAAAAGTTTGTCATTCATTGTAGTTTCGTCACAAGGAGTACAAAGGCTTTGATGAGGCCGTTGCTTATGTAGAAGATCACATGATCAAATGGGGACCTTTTGATGGCGTGCTAGGAGTGTCTCAGGTGCAATGAAATGGAAGTTCTGTACAAATTTGTACATCCACCTCCAAGACTTTTACCCTCCCTTTATACCTTATTTACTTCAGTTCTTAAATTTAGTTCTTACTTGTGTGTGATTTCTATTGCGTTTTTGGTTGAAGGGATCAACGATAACAGCCGCTCTACCAGGAATGCAAAGAGAGGTAGCTAAACAATTTTCACATTCACGTCCAAATATCCATACGATGTTTTAAGCATTATGTAGATCTAGTTCTTTTATGACAATTAGCTTGGTTCCTTAATAACAATAAAAAAAAATCGAGTGAAAAACTTAGGTAGCATATGTGAGATTAAACAACCAAATTCGGCACGAAAACCGGTTAATTGTGTAGATTAAGAATGGATCTAAAAATGTTTAAACTTTGCTAAGACGAGTTTGGACAGAGACATTACTAGTTTACGTAATTGGTATTGCAGGGTGTTGCGTTTACCAGAGTCCCTAAAGTAAAGTTTCTCATTCTAATCTCGGGATATAAGCTGGGAGGAAAGTTCTTTGCAGCCCCTTCACTGGCTAAAAAATGCCTTTTCGGTTCCAGTTGACATTCCATCACTCTTCATAATAGGTAATTTCATGATAATTTTGTGCCTTTTGTTTAGTGGTACTTTGTTATTTTTTTGTGCTGGCTTTATTAATTTCATCCTATTACTTGTTCCTTTTTGAGCTTTTTTGTTCATTACTTGCATTTAGGTGAGAAGGATTCAACTAAAGATGCTCAGTTCGAACTATTGGAATCATTTGTCCACCCTACTCTGTATTACCACCATGGAGGGCATGGCGTACCTCACAATTTAGGTACTTCAAATATATATATATATAAGCAATCATTCTTACATTTCTATCTCTCAAGAATTTTAACGAATGCTGAAATTTTGCCAATTTCAGATGAGAAAGGGGAGAAGATTGTAATTAAATTTCTCAACAAGATCCAGAGAATTCTACTTGAGAAGGAGAATACGAGTTGTGAATCAAAAGATCTATGTTGTAGTTATTTTAATTTAGTTTGTTCCTTGTTTCCAAGAAAACGAATGATTTCATTGAAGAATGCACGAATTGAGAATGTGGATTGACCAATGTTCTCAGCAACTTCATATGACGTGATTTGCTTCCTGTAAAATAAAGGCTTTTGCTTCTATGGATTTGTAATGTAAGCCCAATTGCATTTGAGTAGCAAAGAAATGTTAATGACATTCAAGAACTTTGTGAGAGCTCTACTTCATTTTCTGGGTTCTGTGTTATTGCTCATGCTGCTTTCTCTACTTCTTGTATTTTTAGGGCCTAAATCACAAAATATTTTTTTTTTTTGCAAAATATTTGTGATGTGCAAGTTTGAAATTGATTGTAAAAAGTTGCCTTTTTAGCTACTTAACTCTTTTTTGTATACAACTTTTATGTTAGTTAGTAATATCAAGCATGACAAGATGATAATAGATTTAAAATGATTTTTTTTATTACACAGATACATATATCTGAGTTATATATAATTTTTCAAAAACTTTTGTAAATGTGAATAATAATTATATAATTTTCAACTTTTGGGAGAGAGTACACTATAATGGATAAAGAGTAAAAGTAACAGTAAAGTGAGATAATAGTGTGAGGTTAGAAAAAATAATTTTAATCATTTGAAGAAACACAAAAAAATGAAAGAAGAAAATATCATCAAAAAAATGAATATTGAAAATATCACCAAAAAATAAAATTCAAAAATATTTTCAACAAGTTAACCAAACACCTGAAAAATAATAAAAAGGAAAATAATTTTCCTGAAAACTAACTTCTCTAAAAAAATATTTTCAGTTCAAAAGGAAACTAAATTTTCCTGAAAACTAACTTCTCTGAAAAATATTCAGTTCAAATAAACACAGCTTAAATAACAAATCCAACGAAATCGGTGCGGTGGATCGAGGATTTGGTATCGGAACCGCCGAGGTCTAAAACGCCGTCGTTTCAGAAGACCGTGGCGGCTCCAATTCCTACATCGCAAATTCCGCTGCTCCTTCCGATAGTAATCCATCCTCCATTAATATCAAAAGTAAGCTCTGTTTTTACTTCCATTTTTCCTTTTTATCTACATTAATTTATATTACGGGTCGAAATTCGGATGATAATATTTCTATTTGTGTATGCATTTTAGGAATCTGATCGTCGAAAATGCAGAACTAGGGTTAATTAGTGTGAAGGAGTTTTTGATTTTTTTTGGGGGGGAAAATGAAATTTGTTAAATTGATGTACTGAAGTGTTGAGCAAGTAATTAATTGATAATATATGGCTTTAATGTTGTTGAATTTGTGTATGGGAATCAGATAGAATGGAGAGTGTGAAGGATGTTTTAGGGAGATGGGGGATGAATGTTAGGGAAGCAACGAGACCTTGCTGAGAACGCTTCGCAACATTGTCATTGTAAATACAGTTGCAAGTTTCCATCGATCTTGTTATAGGGATTTTTTTTAAAAGGAGTTATTTTGGGTATCGTGTGTTGTTTGATCAGTCACATGGTACAAGGCTAAGAGCTTCAATTTTAGATTGATTGTAGAAGCATTGACATCTGCAGTAGATCTTCTTTTGAATGATTTTGTTATTCTTTTTGAATTTTTTTTTTATATTTACTCTGATAACAACAATGCATTGTTTCAAATTAGATGGCCTTCAGGACCATTTTGGGCAAAAAATTCGGATTGTAGGGCAAAATTTTTACTATTGTTTTCTGTTTCTTAAACAAATAATAGAGAAGTTTGCGATTCCTCTACGGTGTGTTGTTTTCTTGATTTCTTTTTCCTGTCTTGAAGTGGGTTTCTGAAAAGAAAAGCTAACAAAAAGCACTTCCTTGAAAAAAAAATGTCCTAGTTGGAAACAAGTCAGTAAGACATTCAACTATTACATTTAGCTGAATCTTTATTATGCTCATGAAGTGTCAAAAATGAAATAATTTTTAATTTCAAATATGCACCCTGATGTTGTTCTTGTTGTTTTTTTTTAATATATATATGTTTAAATGATATTTGCTTGCTCAGAAATCTTCTATGCTTTCACATGGGGTTCCTACCTGGAAGATTAGAACTCATAGTGTACTATTGCATTCTACTTCAGCATTGCTTCAACTACGGTTTCCAGCCAATGTTCAGTATCTATATAATGTTGACATGGCTTTTTACCTTTACTTTTCAGAAGGATCACTGGAACTTTTATATTGTGCCTCTTCTGTTACTCTTCAGGTGGGATTGGTTGGGTTGGAGTACAAGGGCAAAACTGGTAGGTTATACTTCTGCCATGAGAAAAGTAATTAGTTCTATACTACGACACTGCCAGTGTGTTTCAGTTTGAATTAGTGAAAACTGGCCCGACTCTTGCTGATGCTGCACTGGAACAATTGCACAGGGCGCTAAGGTTTTGGCAGAAGTTGGCTATGAGTAGATATTTCATAAAACGTTTGAGACAGTACCTGATGAGCAGCTTCAAAATTCATTTGCCTATTATTTTTCCACATCAGCGGGTCCAGTGATGGGCACTTTTATATGTTTCAGCTGCAAAGCTCGCATTTTGCAGTGGCAATTCTCTCGCATATAAGGTTGATGACAAGACTGAATGGAGCTATATACAAGGTACAATATGCCAAGTTTAATGGCTGTAAACTAAGAGGGAGAAGAAAATTGTATATTGTATTCACTCCTCTAAATGAGTACAAAGAGCCTATATTTATATGTTGTACAAAATGAACCTAGACACTATACATCAATGAATCTAGACATTATTATACAAGGTAACTAATCCTAATGATTCTAATTAGGCTAATTGAGATATTTACAATCAAGTAATTAATGCTAATTGATATATTATCACTAATAGATAATATACCATATCTGTAATATTAA
>JAMWEH010000042.1:0-25812 GCA_024721245.1 Mitragyna speciosa | reverse complement strand
GACCACGAAAGTCGAATGATATAGCCGAATTTTTGTGCAAATTTTCTCACAAATTTCCCGATGGAAGTAAAATAGATACCCACGTAACTAGTCCTGGGTCAGACGGTTTGTTGGCTGACGTGTGAAAGGGAGAATGGTTGGAGATCAAACTTGGAACATGATTAATTTAGCTCATTTTTTGTGTGAAAGAAATTGATGTTATCAGCAAGAAATTGAGTAAATAATACTTAAAGGCACATAGGAAGGAATATCCTTCCCAAGTCTTCAAACATATCCCTTAATAATATACATCCTTCCTTGAAAGCAGGGAGATTTGACTTGTTCTTGCAGTCGCTTTGCTTATTTACTTCGGAAACAAAACACTTAAGCACGATTTTTTTTTTTTTCTTTTCTGGGACGAGTACAGTCTCAGTGAATTACGTTCCAACACGTGTCAATTTCCAAAACACGAATAACACGGTTCCAACTTTCATAGCACCAACTTGAGGGAAAAGTATACAATACACCACGTGCATTGTCACGTGGTGTATTAGAACCAATAATCCAACTTGAGCACACGAATATGTTGCTATACCCGTGTAGTTTAGTCCAACTTTAAAATGTAGACATGAGTGAGTATTGCGTGCACCACGCGCGCCACGTGGCGTGCCACGTGGTGCAGTAGAACCAATCACACATCGCTAAATAATATAAGGTATGACTCACCATTGCCACATGACGATAAATTATTGGTTCTAGTACACCACGTGGCAATGCACGTGGTGTATTGTATAGTTTTCCATGTATACATAGCCCTAAGAATTGACTTTTTCGTGAGTAATTGCTTATTTGCAAGTTGCTTGTCTTGGGCTTCCGCCCGTTCTTCGCGTTATAACATCTGCAATTATTTGGACACCACTGATCTAGTCCGGTTTGGAAAGGTTGCGGTTGCTTGATGTGCATGTGATTTGTAATTTATTATGTTAACGTGACTTTTTGTCTTTAATGTTACCTTCAGCAAGAAGATTTGTGGTTGTACCTCCCTCCCATTAATTCTGAAAGACGCTCCCCCGATTCTTGGACGCCCTTAGTTACGTATGTTATCTGATCAATTGCAGATAATTAGACGTAACCTCTACAAACTTGCATCTTTCCTGAACAATCAGCTCAGAAAAATCTTGTTTGCAGAATTTTGCAATACAACCAAATGATTGTAAGGAATTTTTTTTTTTTTTTTTTGGTGTGTGTGTGTGTGGAGGTTAGGGGGTGGATTCCTTACTAAATTTAACTTATGAAAAGAACTGTTAATTTTGGATTGGCTTGGTAAATTGACAAAAAAGATTTATCTGTCACACAGGTAAAAAGATGCAATTATTCAAGCTTTATTAGTCCACCACTCCCTGCTCCACATCGGCGCCAATTGTGTATTCAATGAAATAAATGGATTAGGTTTGATGAAGTGAGAGATTTGATGGGTGGTCCAAACGTTATTAATGGGAAAATTTCTTGAAAGATAACTAAATAGTAATACAATAAACAGGGATTTAGGTTATAGTACAAAAGTCGAGTCAGTTTTGTACCATATAAAGAGTCAATAGTTAATGAGAATAAGGAGGACGTACCCACATGAATTGTTGATTTAATATACAAATATTCAGGACTACATGAGTTGTTAAAATTCTAAGTTTTTTCTTGCAAATTTGTTCAGTGTACCATAAAAGTGTCCCACATAGGAGACAAAAATAAAAAAATCGCATTCTAAGAGAATATTGAACAAGTCCATATTGTCATGTCATGACAAGGAGGCAATTTTTTCCAATCTTCAACATAAGATGAACTGTAAACAACTAATATTACAAGTAACATCTTTTAGCGCGTTTGTTGGAGAGAGATGCATGGAGGAATATGTTAGTGTTCCAATCATGCCAAAAAGCGGGGAGACTTTAGAATGTGGCTTCCTCACCACCATTTTAAGTTGGATGCAACTACGCACTTGACTTTGAATAATTTTAATTCAGGTGTTCCTTTATAGTTGTAAAGAAAGAGCAAAAAGGGTCCAGCAGACCAGCATATTGGGTCACAATTGTTTTCAGGAGTCGAAGCTGTATTTCAGCGTCCACTGTCCTCACATGCTCCTTGTTGAAATCACGATTCATCATTCAAGTTTCCGTTGGAACAGTTTGAGATTAATTAGTTTCTGTTGAATTGATGTATGTTTCCATGATGCATAGCTGCACAGGTGGTTATGGAGTCCTCGCCTGGAAAAAAGGAGAAACCGTCACAAGGCATAACATGCTAAATTCTTCATGTAACCAGAGAATTAGTAGAACCACGTACAGTGCTTGTAATTAAATCGAGTAGTTGTACTTGTCAATCACGGTTTCGCACAATGTAAATGCGAAGGTTACTTGTACTACCTCAGATTTGGAACAACATTCTACATTATATACTTCGTATAGTTGTTGTATTAACTTTCTTTTTTTTTAATCAAATTATTCTATTATTTTGTCCCCTGAAGTTCATTTCTATGCACCTCCGCTCCATATAGTATTTGTACGATCAACGATTTTTTTGGAGGAGTATAGACCACTTTTATTTTATGTTTATAGTTTTTGCATTAAGCTCATCGTCAAATCTTTATTGATCAATAACATTTTTTTTTCCTTTCCTCGTGGAATTTAACCGGTCTTCACTGCTCCTCCGCCGTTAGTATTGTTAATAATAACATATGCAAGTGGGCAAACGGATCAAACTTCATATGCTTTTAGGATGGGGAAGGGGGGGCTTATGTCTTACAATTATAATGTTTAGAAGGAAAACAAGATAATAATGGTACCCCGAGATGTTGACCATTGGGTTAATATACTGCACTAGTAGGCAGTAGTACATACCCCCTCCGTCCCATTTTGATGGATTTACAGATTTTTTCATACAGTTTAAGAAAAGTTAATTAATTTTTTTGAAAGAATGAATTAATATGTGATGTTCCTAAAATACCCTTATATTCATCATTAAACATTTACATTAAATACAAATAAAAAATTGCACCATAAGTCAAATTAATTCCATTTTGAAATGTAAATGCACAGTTTGCTATGCAATCTCACTTATAACAAAGATATTAAATAGGGACATTTTAGAGAAGTTAAAAATTAATTACATTCTTCAATTGGAAAGTGGATTATAATTTGGGATGGATGAAAAAGGAAAACAAGCCTATCAAAATGGGACGGAGGGAGTACTTTATTTTTTCGTATATCATAATCAGTCAATAAATGCTGAAAGTAGACGTTAAAATTAATAGATTCACACCATAAATCTTATACATAGTTTTAGTCAGACAAATACATTAATATGATGTCTTGAGTTGGTACCTCACTAGACAACCGGTAGCTAAGCAGCTTCGATATCCAATTAATATTCGTGACTGGAGTTGTTATTCCAAACTACCAAGTCGTAGTTTGTAGCATCAATTTAAAAACCGGCAAAATATGCCTGACCGGGCATTGGCAGGCTCATTGTTTTACTGGTCTGAAGTCTGAAGAACCTCGACAATTTTATGATTGTTTACGATGATGTCGTATGTCGTTGACTCGACTTACTATTGCCATATTCGTTCATATCTACCGCTTCATATGATTAGTGATTACTTCCATCTGATACTAGGATACCAGTCCTTTAGTAGTCGGTAATGGCGTTGAAAAATTCAAAGTCATCACTGTTTAGATAACTGTAATAAACTTAGGAATCTGAGCCTTAGCAAGTTGAGTCTCATCATTGAAGCCGATGTTACTGTCTAAAATTTTTATATTCATTTTTGGCCTTTTTAGTTGCATATCATCCGTCTGTTTTTTACAATTTTAATTCGGATCATAAACTAGTCCCAATTGAAATTAGTAAGGCCCCTCTGCCAGTAAGCCAGCATAAATAATAATAATAAAAAAATCCGGGTAACTTAAAAACTGCCCTCTTTAAAGCTGCTTCTCGAAACAAACCATACAGACCTCTCTAAGCCTCATTCAAGGAAAACAAAATAGTACGAATATATCCCTACTTAGGAGCTTGCTTATGCTTTTGCAGTGCGCATATGAGGTTTGGTTTATACCTCAATTCTCAAGCTTTAGTTTTTGGACATTACAAAATATCTAATTCTTAATGGTGCAACCCGCATACCGCTGGTTGAATATCTTTTGCGCGAGGTCACTTGTAAACAGAAAAGATAATTGAGACTTTACCTAGAATTGTCCCATATTTTGCTTAACTTTTTATTTTATCTTTGTTCTTTTTGGCTGAAGAAGAAGATGACATGTAGGGAAGAACCGGAATTTACTCATTCAGCTAATAAATTTTGAATATTATCGTTCACGAGGGAGCAAAATTATATAATAAAAAAAAAAAGAACAACTGAGAAATTGGAGTACGAAACCTGGATTTCAAGCCACCCTCTTTCTTTTTCTGCTTCAAACAAGAATAGCTATTGCACAGACTCCTATATTTTTGCACGTCCCACAAGAAAAACCTGAACCCCGTATACAAGGAACCGCATTTTCCGATCCTTTCTACAATATCAATTCTGCATATCTTCTGCTGAAAGAACGAGAAGAAAGAAGGAGAAAGAAAAAGGAAGGAAAGAATGAACAAAGGCATGTAAAGGTGCAGCCAGTAATTTGCATTTGAGAGTAGCAAGGCATCCTCTGGTTTACTATTGGCGTTGTCTTATATTTGAATTACGCAGGGTAACCCCGTGCAGAAACTTGGTATAACCAAGAAAACTGAGCTTTGCATCACGCTCTCTTATCCAGTCCTTAAGTAAAGAGTGAGCTGCGGGGCCAACATTCATTTCCTGCATGAAAGACCATTCATTCTTGGCAAAGTGAATACAATTCTAGTGGTCTCAGAAGAGACTTGAGAGCAATGACTTCACAAGGTTAAATGCCTTCAGTACCTTTGCTAATTCCTCAACAGAAATAACACGATTGCCTTCTTGTTCAAAATTCTCAAAGGCTGTACTTGCAATATGCTCCCATTTTTCAAGAGCCTCCAGCTGGTATATGCTAATTGCAGCAGCACAGAACTCATCAAACTCCAAGCGTTTGTAGGATAAAGGTTCCAACTTCAATTCAGAATACTAGCCATTAGTTAAACATAATACAGAACAAATGAAATGATGCCTTGTTCAAATGCCAAATGAGCAATTCTGATTGGTATATAGTAGAAGTATATTCCACAAATATGCATCAACAATGCTGAGAAGTTAATCTTGTCCAAAGATAAATGAATCAACATTATAAACACAGACCCTTGAAACTTAAGGTACATGACAAATAGACAAAAAGGAAGAAAGGAATAAGATAAACAAAGAGAAGTCCACGTTCCTCTAAGGTGGAAAATTATTGACATGTTAAGTTGAAAGGACCCCTTTCCACAGATTCTACCTTCAGAACTCACTGCTGGCAAGATTCTGAGGGAATGTGTCTCTCTTATCTTTGTTTCGAGTTGAGAAGAAAGGCATTAGGTTCTCTAGAATCTTTTTACTTGTTAGGGACTTTTTATTGTTAAATTATTGTTTTTATGAAGAGAAAATTTGGCTAGGTGAATTTTCTGTCATATTTCATTCTTGTTTAGCTTCAATTTGGAGGAAGACAAATGAATGGGCAATGATCTTAAATCTTTCCCTTTCTCTGCTTTGCTTTCCATTCAAAACATGGCATCTGTATCTTGCATGCTCAATACACGCTCATATTAAAGAATGAAGCTTCTGAACATCCAATCTCCTATCAGACCATCCGAGATCAATAGCATAGAGAAGTGGATAAGACAACTGAAACAATTATGCTGTTTATCAATCTATTATTAGATATGTAACTTTTAAATGAAAAATATCTCACCAAATTTATAACTTCAGGAACCCTAGATTCCATCATGGCCTCAGATGCATTTTTCATAAGAGCCTGCATATTACAAGGTAGGCAACAAAGATCAACATAAGAATCATCTCATAGACCGGTTCAAATATAATTAATTTGTATGCCATTTAAGTCTAAGAAAAACCCATGTAATTGAGGAGCAACAACTCACCGTTCTAAAACTTTCAAGGGATATAAAACCATCGTTAGGTTCCAAAAGCTTAAACTGAGCCCTCAGGTAGATCAGCTCATCCTCTGTCAAAGCTTTTGAAAGAGCCTGCATCAATAGAGAACCACAAGCACAAAGTATAAAAAACAGTTACCAAAGAACAACTGTCTACTAGAAGTCACATGCTTACAGTAACCAATTTTACTTCCTGATTTCCAGATGTATAAGAACTTTAGAGTGCCATTCAAGGAGATACCCTAAGAGCTGCACGCTTTAAAGGTGTGGCTTGAATATATGACTTGACTAGCTTGTAGATTAATATATCAAGTGGCACAACACAATTTTGATCCCTTAACCATGGATGAGCTGCAAAAACAGAAGCCTTTTAAGTTTCACAGGGTAAAAGACAAAAATACACCGAGATCAACAAAATTCAGCCCAAAAAAATTTAGATTGGCTGGACAACCAAATCATGTGACCCCGGCCTCATTTCAACAAATGATGATTATGGAATTTTCTACTTACTCAGTGCTTGGGCAGCAGTCATTCTTTTCCTGTAGTCCTTGTTCAAAAGCCTTTTGACAAAATCTTTGGCTTCTGCTGATACTGAAGGCCAGGGCGAGTCATCCAAATTAGGATCAGCTCGAAGCACAGAACGGAAAATTCCCGATTCAGTGCGTGCCCAGAAAGGTCTGCTTCCACATAATAAGATATATGTTATAACACCAATGCTCCAAATATCTCCTTCAACGCTGTATGATCTGTGAAGAACTTCAGGAGCAACAGTAATATGCACTGCCAACAATGTCATTGAGACGCTGATCTGCACTAGGTGAAGAATATAATGTTGTTTATTTGGGATGAGAAATGAAAACTCAAAGAATGCAGGAGCTATTTAATGCATGGAGCAGGTAGTAACTTCAAGATAATCAACATGCTTCAAAGACTTTTTGTTTGTGATAACTTCATAAGCCAATGCTAAATCTAACAGCTCATCTCCTAACTGGTCTTCTGTTTGGTCCTGAGTCAGGATTTTGTCAATCACAGGACCCAACCTATTGAATCCCATTTTTTCCCCTCTACTTCATTAATGATTTTTGTTTACCAACAAAATAATTTATATGACTGATTAAAGCACAATTGTGCAATCATTCTGGTACTCCAGTTTTTGCAAACTATAATAAATCAAGACCCACTAAAACTATTTGATCTTGTTGTTTTATCAACAACTCACTAATGGATTCAGGTTTAAAATCCTAATTGTCAACAAAGACATGGTCATGTTAACAGATGAATGTTCGTCAACTTTAGGGCTGGGGTTGAAAGTTAACAGTCTCAATCATTCATTACCTGGGCAAACAAAACCAAATGAAGTAGATTTGGAAAATTACCCAATTCGATCCAAATTGTTGATCTCATGACTGCATATGTGCGTGTACACACACACACACTCTCTCTCTCTCTCTCTCTCTCTCTCTCGTCTGAATACTATTATAATCATGTGCTCTCCTTGTACCTTCTTTAGCATATTCATACTGACTTGATTTACAGCAATTGCAGTTGGAACCACATGTTCCGTTTTATATTACTATAAAATGACAAGAATAGGGTTGACTCGCATGATTCAAGCATCCATAATGCTACAAGAACCACAAACTGCACCTAAAGGTTATGAGTTTTCCTCTGTTTCCAATTGTCTGAAGTTGTTACTGCATTCACTTGTTACAAAATAAAAGGTTCTACCAGAAAAAGCACAGTTTAGAACCATTATTCATTGCTAGATGCTGTAAAATTTCATGAAAGTATGATCCATTAATCAAAAATTAACCCTCATTAAGCACGCTGAAGCATCGGACTGGCAACAAACCAAATGATTTTCCAGTAGTGGAGTTTACTTGGTGTAGTGAAGTCCCATTCACAGAACAGTATCAAACTTAAGATTTAGGGCGTCCATTTACAAATTCCGAAAAGGTTAAGGAGTCTTTCAAACTCTGCGGTAACAGAAATGAAATCAAATCCAAGACAAAGCACTAGTTCATAAATTAAAATGCAAAGCCAATTCAATATATCCATTTAGGAACTACATAAAATAAAACTCTAGCAACTTTTACTTAAAGAATAAAATAAGCAGAATGCAGTTATACTACAGTTAAATGAACCAAATGTTATTGGGATCTGTCACTGTGTGGTTACCAGATAATCATGGAAAATTTACTGTCACTTAAGGAAACTATGGCAGAAAGATCAACTAAGATATGGAAGCATTACCGGGCCTAATAAAGTCGGACAGACCAAAATCTATAATCTTCAAAGGAGCATCCTCATCTCTAGTGGAAAAAAGAAAATTCTGCCACATAATCAAATGGTTCACCACATTATTTCCAGGCGCACAGGCTTCCAGGCAACTAGATCATATCTCATATAATAAACAGTGCAAAAATCTAATAATTAACATAAAGCATTATGTACATGTACAATACATGCTTGAAAGCTTTTGTACACAGAAGCGAACATAAACATGCACTGTGTATGTAGATATTTTTCTTGAAATACCTCCGGTTTTAGATCACGGTGCACGACACCTTGAAGATGGCAAAATGCAACAACACTTAATATTTGTACAATAATAGTCTTAGCATCTTTCTCAGTGTATCTTCCACCTCTGCAACACAAAAGTTTTTATGGTATGACTTCAATTGCAACAAATTGTGAATTAATACAGGAACAGATTATGAAGCCATGCAGCAATACCTTGATAAAATTCTATCCAGCAGTTCACCGCCTTCACACAATCTGCAAAAGAACATGAGACTTTTTAACACATACAAGCAAAATTTCATTGTTTTCACATAACTAAGTGGAAAGTTATCATAATGATATTTCTTCCCACCGCTAAGAAATTATAAAAGAAAAAGGACAACAAAACAATGAGATCATCATATGAAATGACGTGTAAAATTTTTCTTATTATGTCCAATCAAGAAGAAACTCTTCATATAAAAATAACATAACCAATCAGATGACCAGAACAATGCAGGTGAAATTTAACAAATGACTACTTCTATGGACTGGTGGATGGAGAATACTAGTATAATAGAAGATGCATACTCCATAACTATGTAGACATTCTGCACATCCTCAAATGCATCATGAAATTTGACCAGATTCTTGTGTCCAGATAAGGACTTCAATATCTTCACCTCCCTACGAACATCTTCAATTGATATTGCAGTGGTCATCTGCCACATAAAACTAAAGTGTTAACAACTCCAAAATAAACTTCACAACCATAGTTTACGAAATCAAAATATATGTGAATACTAGAGAAAGTTCAAGCCCCTCAGTTAATAAGAAGAATAAATCAGTTCAGGGAGACAGGAGTTTAATAAGGATCAAGACTATGATCGTGAACAGTGTAGTTGATGACATCTGCGCTTCCAACTCCTAACATCAGATTTTAGGAATAATAATGAATCAATGTCCACTTTTTTTTTTTTAACTCCAATAAACTCAAAAACTTGTAACATCTATCCTACATTAGAACATTGTAAGAGTAAAGATTTCGAACATAAAATATTTGGTATGTAGGGCTGGCACAGTTCAAAATGTTTGCATCTTTTTAATATGCTAGCTAATTTACTGAGAAATCCCAAAGATTAAGTAATCAGCAGAAATATAAAGCAGGAGTTTGAACTATCAAGTAATGCAAATTCTAAAGACATACCACACACCTTAGCTTTGGAAATGATCTTCACCGCTACTGCCTGATTCTTGAGCTCTCCTTTTTTACCTTTGGCACAGCATGTATGTCCAAAATGTCCTCGCCCGACCTCTTTTCCCAATTCATACTTGGCCGACAAATTCTTGGGATATCCAAAGTTCTTATCGAGTGCCCTCTCGCTGTCATTGTTACCGTCATCCTCCGGTATTGGCCCCTCCTTCGGCTTCGCCGGCGCCCCTCGCCGCTTTAGAATCGCAGACATTATCGGCTTTGCAGGCGATGGAGGAGGGAAAGGCCACCTGAATTTCCTCCCAGGAGTTCTCGCTGGCGACGGTGACTGCCGGACTCCTGCAGGGTAGGGACTCTGCCATGGACTGGCTGCAAATGAATGGGCTGGAGTGCTCTTATTTGAGTTACCATTGGCCGAAGGTGGACCCGGAGACACCGCTTGCATGGGCTTCCGCCGGTGGTAAGCTGTGGCTGAGCCACCGCCTGGGGTGGCAGTGGCAGAGTAACCGTCGAAAGACGCGACAGTGTTGTTGACTTGGTGGTCTGATACTGAATCATTTTTGCTGCAACAATGCCCCATTAATGGCTAAGATCTCGACGAGGATCGGTCAAAGTCCACTCATCCACCGGTCAACTGAAATCTTAGACGCTGACGCCGGCCGAATAATGTGGGACAAATTTATGCGCGTTTAGAGCATTTAATTATGGGAGTGTTCAAAACCTCTGTGCTGTTTGTTGGATGGATACAGATAACACTGGCATTGAGAAAAGATTAGGACGTGTAAAATATTATATAAGTAGTACTAATATTTGTTTCGAAACAAATAAAGGATCGAGTGTTATAGTTATGCGATTCTATTTTTCCATTCCAAAAATTAGTTTGTTGTTTGTGGAATGGATGAAGCATGAACATGTGACAAATATAACGGTGACAAAAAAAGTATATACTACTACTATATTCTATCTTAATTATAAATATTTTGTACTAATTTAATTTTGAAAGATTGTTATCCAAATACCATGTGGAAGAAAAAAGTAACTTTGCCGGACCAAGGTCACAACTTTCAACTTTTTTTTTTTTTTTAGTTAGACAGCTGTCAACTTAGAGGGGAATTTGTGGAGGCAACTATTAAATCAAATAATAATAGGTGCATTATTATGCATGGCGTTTCAAGAAAGTAGAGTAAATAAAAATATACGCCTACAACGTTTGCTTTCGTCGATAAAATCGACGTTTGCCCCACTTGTTTGGATGAATTTGGTTGACGGCGTCGAGGGTGGGTCCATACCCAGAGGCATCCTGAAAACTGGATGACTTTTTTCTTTTTCCCTTTTTTTTTGGTGGGGGCTGGGGTTGGCGCGGGGGGGGGGGGGGGGGGGGGGGGGGAATAAACCGGATGACTTTCATTTTAGATACGAGGGTCAAGGGGTGACAACGTTGATGTATTTCAGATATCTGTTTTCCTAGTTTAAAAAATCTTATCCTAAAGTTACTACTATGAAAAATGATGAGCGTGAATTCAACCCAAATGATACAGTTGAAAGTCACAAGTTTTATAATATAACCACGAATTAGCAACTCAACTACCGGCTAAGCGCAGAAGATTTGGAAATCACCACGCGGGCTAACTCATTTGCATTTACTTAACGGTAATTCTATATGGAGAAAAAGAGGCGTTGCTAAAGCAGAGGCTGCGTCTGAATGAGTATTTTTTGAAGTATGTTTTAAAAAATATTACTGTAATTGTTTTAAAAATTTTTCTTAATAAATGTGTATGTAAAATAAAAAAAATTAATTAAAAAACGTGTACGAAGCTTCTAACAAATATGTTTCTGAAAAACAGTGTCAAACAAACATTCCTCTGAAGAGCAAACAGCTGTAATCACCCAATTTCCAGCTTAGTCATTTATTACAACTAACAACATCAACTTCCTCAAGAATCCAAAATTTTTTTATTGGAAAGAAAAGAACCCAAAATTGATGGCGGTGTCATATTTAGAATGCAATCACCATTATGTACCAGTATCAACAATAAAGCTTTTTTCATTTCCAACGTACTCCTTCAAAACCAGCACCACCAAGTTGCTGGGCAATCTACTAAAAGTGACTTAAATCAGTTTAGGCAGGTAAGAAGTTAAAAAATTAGGAGGAGTATTATATTATTTGTTTCTGTTTTCCTTTCTTGCGGGTGGGAAATGAGGGGCGAGGGTTGTTAATGATGTGAGATAAATTCACCAACCAAGTAATGAAACATTTATTAACACTCTTAAATAAACAGTGAAGTAGTTGCTTGGGACAAAACATGGAATGCCTAAAATCTTGTCGTCTCATCAAGCCTTATTGATGTCTTCAACGATTTTATTAATTTGTTTAATCAACGGGTTGAAAAATGTAATTCTCTGTGGATGTCTGAGCCAAAGGAAAGAAATTAATAGCATCCTCCCAAATGAGACTGCTTGTAAAAGTGTTGGCAAAAAAAAGATGGATGCCTGAATATGCAACCACATTCTAGTTAAGCAATGACAGATTTGATTGCTGATCTCCCCATCAACCCCAGCAAAATGCAACCCCTTGAGAGACAAGAAGTAAGCTCTAAATCTGAAAAAGATAAAACCCTCCAAGTATAATGTGATACAAACACATTATCAACAACAAAAGGGTATAACAGGAGAGGCAGTTGGCCAACAAATGGAACTGGAAAAGAAAATCAGATGAGAACCCAGTATCAAACCCCATGAACCTGATCACATTCCTTGTTTCCAGGAAGGCTTGAAAAATATTTTCACCTCCCTTCGCTCCCCAAAATCTTCTTCCATTGATGTCGCTCCAATCATCTGCAAATTTACATCTGTTAAGAGAGTATCAAACCCCATGCCAAAGACGTAAACAATGTTCGTGTAGAGGGAAGGGAAGAGGCTGGAGAAGGGGACTAGCAACGACTTCAATTTGAACACATAATCCAAATAAAGACCCAAAATTTGGCTTGAAATCGTCAGTTTAAATTAAATATAAAACAAAATGCTTCCGTGGTAAAACATTTTTTACTATTGCCAAAAATATCTGGCAGGATAATGAAATAATAATGCGGGAATGAAGGAGCTATGGCTAACGAATAGACTGCATGCAACTCTCTGAAAGGTTAAGTACTGAAAGAGTTCAATTAGAATTCCAACATTCATGCAAGATGAGTAAATGGAGATAGATATATGACTAACTAAATAGTCAAAATATCACAGTTAATGCAGATAACACATTAACACGTGTTATTGTCATACTGGGGAAGAATAAGATTCAGCAGCATAGGAACTGCCATGAATCTTAAATCATGATGTTTAAATTTCTGAGGACTTTTTGACATCCTAGGCATCTTACAACACAGTTAAGTAGTGCTAGACTTGGGAATATTTAGACTAGTCACTACCTGTTATCATCCAGAATCATTTCTAATTGGTAACGTAAGTCCGGAAGCAAACGGGTGATAAATAGTAATTAGAGTTGATGCTTTGTGGAGTGTCGAGTTTAAATTCCAGATCTGGTACGTAGAACACGGACACAAGTATTATTAAATGAATAAGACACGAGCAACTTAGGCTTGAATTCTTGGCAGAATGACCCCCAATGCTGCACACAGAAGCGGCACTATGCCTACGCAGTTCAGATCCTCGGTGCCAGTGCCTACGTACAATATCATAATAATGAAATTAGAATGGCAGTTCAAGTATATAGGAACTTGGAATATCTTAGCATATGCAAATTATATTTTCAAATCTCATTTGCCCAAAATTGCAAAAAAAAATCGTCATAATTCTTATTATTTGTATTCAAGATGAAAAAAAGTATGAAAAAAAGACATGAATAATTTATTTTTTGCCATAATGTATAACTAGCATATTGCATAGTGAATGTACCTTTATAATTTCTATCAAATATATTCAAAATAGAATATAAAGAAATGCTAGTAATGTCATTTTTGTTTGTGATAATAATAAAAATATAACAAGTATAAACCTGTGTTTCTAACCAAAACAATATAAGACCAACTTCATCTAATAACAAGAGTAGCAAAACTACTACATGTGTGTGTGTGTGTGTGTGTATTTTGTAGTTCACATGTTTGAAACTTCTTTCTCCTTTATTATTTTGTTTTAGCCTGTTCATGGGTTATATAAATATTTTAAGTTTTAGTACAAAAAAAAAATTGTCAAAGTATTATATATATAGAAAAGCACAAACATCTTTTATAAATCCAGCAAGGTAATTTGTGTGTTTCTTAAATACAATGAATAATTTGCTGCTGATGCAGCGTTATAAAGTTCATTTTGTGATTTGGCCTATTACATGTCAAAGTACTTTTCAAGAAGGGGGTCAAGACCCAATAAATATTTATCCACTAGACATAATATTCTGATTAGACTCTCGAACCTTTTCCCTTCCTTCTTGTAAGCATTAGGGTCTTGCTTCAAAACACACACACACACACACACACACACATATATATATATATGCATCTATAAATTATATTTTATTTGTATGAAAACACATTCAATATTAAATGTTGTATGTTCTTTTCTGTATTTGTAATGGTGTACTTATTATGACTTTAAAGTCTATTTGTAACCTAGCGAAACAAATTATAAAGACGAAGCTTGCACTTTCAAAGGCTAATTATCAGTATTTTTTAATTCTTAAAATTGCCAGATCTTGGTACTGAGAACAGAGGAACGCATGAAAGGTCTAATGTTCAAGTAATCCAGGTCCAACGCACATTGACCCCATTATCAGAGCAAAACGGGCCCAAATACAATGACCTGCGAAATACCGCCCCCGCACAGGCCCTCCCGAGCTTCACTGCTTAGGACAGTCTTGAAAAATGAATTTTGATTTTTTCCCTTTTCCTTTTCCTAAAAAACTTGAATCTTGATGGCCTGCATTAAACTTGCATTCCATTAGTTTACTTAATTGTATTTTACCATCTTCCTGGACCAGAGAAACATTTAGATGGATTCAAAAGTCTCATGGACTCATGGATCTAACAACTGAATCCTAAAGGCCTTTTGAAGTAATATAAATGTCATTCCCTTCAAATGCTATAGTGAAACAAGCATGGTTATGCGTCCTTAATTTTTGTCCGGGGTTCAATGAATCAAGTTGATTCGAATACATGATTAATCAAGCTCGAGCTCAATTGAAAATTAAAATAATCATACTTAATTAAATTTGTCTAACATCCTAATTTCTTCCAAATTAAGACAATAAATATTTACTTCTAACGAAGCGTTGCTTACTTAAATTATCAAATATACACGAGTTCGAGTCTGAGCCAGTAGGCAAAATGACAAACATGTTTAATGTTAGTTGATCTAAGCATCCAAGTACTCGACTAGGTTTGTGCTGGGATGAAGCTTGACAACTAGTATTTACTAGCAACTTGGTTCACTCGATTGCTTCCACGGTCTTAGAGTCACCGACTTAACAACCTCAAGCTGTAGATAAATATAACACGCCTTTAGACGCCACAACTATAAAAGGACGTGCTGTTTGCTACGCTATTTGCTTGTCTGCGGCGGCGCCTCTCGCCACCCCACCCCCCCCTCCCTCTCCCTCTTCCCCGTCTTCAAAAAATCACGTCTATGTCTCGCCGCGTTCATGTGTCGTCAACGTGTTTACTTTCACCGTTTAGCCTCCAAATCCCTTCGAAAATCAAAACTCCGCAAATCTACACTCTGCACACCGCCGTAGAGTAGAGAGAGAAAGGGAAGAGAATCAATGAGAGTGAGGTATATACTCCATTAAACTACTACCATACCATCCATCGTATACATCCCTTCTTTATACCCGCTCGCTTGCTCGCTGACTCACTCATAAAAATTGAAAAATCTGCCTCACCTATTTGATTGAACTCCTTTCTTTTTTTTTTTACTGAAAGTATTCAGGGCCTCTCTGACCTCATGTGATTATTTCTTTCTCAATCTAGGGTTTTTCTTTCCTTTTTTTTATATACTTTTCCTTTTCTGGCCCCAATTTTGGCATTAGGGTTTTTGGAAAAAAATTAGGTTTATTTGGGGGAGAGAAATTGGAGGATTAGTGTTGTTGCAACCGTTAATCAATGGAGGCCGCGGCCAGTGTTGCCGCCGCCGCCGCCGCCGTACGCGGTGCTTCTTTGCCCATGTCCTCGTCTCAGTCTTCTCGCAAAGAGTGGAGGGTTGTTTCCGAAACATCGCTTCGAAATTCCAATAACGAGGTAGTCGTCACCTAGAAAACCTACTTGCATTGTTTATGTTTGTTAATTAGAAAGAAAGGGCTTGTGATTTTTTAATAATTTCTTAAGTTTATATTTTATTGTGAAAATTAACTGATATGTAGGAGTTGGAACGTTCAAAGTTGGGGCAATCGGAAGAGAGATTAATATACGAGGTAAGAGATTTGTTCTTGAAAATTTTGGGATTTTGGTCTCTCTCCTTTTTAATTGTGAGTGTGTATTTATTTAAGGAATGTGAGTGTAGAATGAAGATAATTTGTGTTATTAAGGTGCAACAGGGTAGAGAGCCGGCTGATGTTGATTTCTGTTCCATTACCATTGATGGAAGTTCGGACAATGACATTTTGCAGCAGAGGCTGCACAGTGTTGTCAAACAAAGAGAGGAGTTGCAGCGGATGGAGACTGATCTTCGTGCTCAACTTATTGCTAGGGGAGAAATAATGGACATGCGGAACTCCTATGATGCTAAGATCAAGGAGCATACCAATGCCAATATCAAGCTTCAGGTTTCATTTTGTTGATAAACATATTTGCTTCTTGTTTTACAAAAATTTGTACTTGCATTCGTTTGCATTTGTGAGTTGGTTGTTATATCTCTTTCATTGCTTGCAAAGGAGCTACTGCGGGACAAGGAACAGAGATTACTTGAGTTGGAAAGGAAGATGGAAGACAAAGAAAGGGAGTTGCACACGATCAGATTAGATAATGAAGCGGTTTGTTTGGGAACTTCTTATGTTATCTATTTTTGAGGATGAATATATCCTGTTTTTCAGGATCTGGAGCTTCCTAACCTAAATTCATTCTTTGTCATAAACTTTAACAGGCATGGGCTAAAGAGGATCTTCTTAGAGAGCAGAGCAAAGAGCTACAATCATACAGGTACATGCTCCAGAATATTCGTTAGCTCAGACGCCATTTTTCAATAGGAATGAGGAAACATTGTGACAGACTCGTCTTGTTCCTGCCTCTCATGTTTGGCACAAACATGCTTTCAAAGTTTTATTGAATCCAAGCCTTGTGAAGAGAATAAGTTTTTTCCTGTTATATGTGGTTGTGAATGACTGTCTCTCATTCCTATCGATTTTCCTTTTGCAGGAGGGAGCGAGATACCACTGAGGCTGAAAGAGCTCAACATATCAAACAAATCCATGATCTTCAAGAACATTTTCAAGAAAAGGAGCGACAATTTCTGGAGTTGCAGGAACAGGTTTTAATTTTGTATCTGAAGTTGGCAACTTTGATCTGTTTTGACATTGTTTGAAGAATTTCTGTGATGGTCTTTCCTGTAATTTTTTTGAAAATGCCATCCAATGTTGTTGTTTTGTTTGTACTTTGACTGGTTTGAATTTTCCTGTGATTCAGAATAGGATTGCTCAAGAAACCATTCTCTTCAAAGATGAACAGCTGAGAGAGGCCCAGGCTTGGATAACTCGTGCACAGGAGATTGATGCATTACAATCAACTAGCAACCACTCATTACAGGCTGAACTGCGAGAACGCACAGAACAGTATAATCAGCTTTGGCTTGGTTGTCAAAGACAGGTTGTTTAAGATTAGCCACTTTTGTACTTTCACGGCTCTTTGTCGATTTCATGTTCTTGATTTATTCGTAATTGTAAATTTTTAAATCATTACTTAGTTACTCTTGAAACAAACTACGTAGTTATATACCGTGGGTTAAAGCTAATGATATTTATTCTTTTTGTTAGTTTGGTGAGATGGAGCGTCTTCATCTCCATCTACAACAGCTCCAGCTTGAACTGGCTGATGCAAGAGAAAGGAACAATGCATACTCAGATGGGTCGCATGTTTCCCAAACAAATTCAAAGGGTGTTTCCCAGATCGGACAGAGCAATGGTGGTCAATTGGACATGAGTGGAAGTGGTTCACCTGTTGAAAGCTCCAGCTTACCTAGTGGGAATGCTGATAATTCTCCTTTTGTTTCCGTAGGCAATGCATCAATGCAGGTAACATCTGCACTTATATTTTCATCTGGGATCATGGAATGCTAATTGTGGTCAATCAGTCAGTATATTATGTCGTATATGTTGAAACAGTTGGTTGTTTACCAATATAATGGGGGGATTCATTAGTGGGTTTTAACTATAGAAAACTTGGACGTGCATTATCATCCCAATATATATATATATATATATATATATATAGCATTATTCAGGAGGGGTAATGATTTGAATTATGATTGATTAAACAGAATAATCTTTTTGTTTCTGGGGCATTTGAACTGACCAACTTCTTCTGAATAGGCATCAAGTATGTTGTGTAGCCCTAGCAATAAATTAAGACAGAAGTAAGTGTACCTTTTCTTCGGGGTTTTAGGGTCCCCAGAATCCACATGTATTAAACACTTGTAATCTTTTTGGTCCTTATTAATCTGCTCTTTTAAGTTAACTTTATCTCGTATTACATGATTTTAAGTTAATAAAAAATGTTCTGTCTTAAGTGCATGAAGCTGTTGTCTTTGTGGTGATGATTTTGTCTTGGAAAAATTTTAGAAAGGTGGTGCTGGTTGCCAGTTCTGATTCTGTCTCTGGGGGCATTAAAATTACCCTAGTTTGTCCTGTAGAATTAGGAACAGATTCATTTTTGGCATTGAACAATTACAAAGCTGTTGAAATCAGGATCGATGTTGAGATGGGTTTGTTAAACACACAAATTTTTGTTTGTTTTGCAGTACTTTTTTTCAAGTGATGGATAACACACAAATTTGATATTGTTTATCCTGTTCTGCTTTATGTTCCTAGGCTGATCATGCCCATGGTGTTCCAATTGCTCCTTCATCCCTACTTGGGATGCCAACCTACATTCCACACGGACAGGTGACAGCTTTGCATCCTTTTGTGATGCATCAGCAAGGAGTACCTCCTTCAGTACCATCACATGTTGGACATTTTCATTCAGCGACAGCAATATCTTCTCTTCAGCAGTGGCAAAACCAACAGGTGTGCTATTAGGACCATTGTTAGTTTTTCTCTTACACATTGTACTTCTGCTGTGATGGTTGACCATTTATGTCATTGTTGTTTTCTCTTATGGTCTTTAAGGCTATATCAGAGGGTCCACAGATACCTACTCATGACCAATATCCTCCTCAACAAACTGAATCTACCATGTTGAAGTCGGATTCCTCTTATGACTATGAATCCTCTGTAAAGCGGTCAGGTTCTTCATTCAGATTATGTGAATGTCAATATCAGTCAAGGAATGGAGCCCCTATCTGCAGTTTCATCATCCAATATTGAGGGACAGGTGGTTGCTTAAAATTCCAATTGCTTATACTCTTTATTTTTGTGCTTCTTCTATATGGTTAATCATGTTGTTATGCCACAAATCTTTTTCAGGTTCTTGAATCAATAGGCAAAAGTTTACTTTCCGGAGCACAACCTCAGCAGAGCTTGCAACAAATTTCTTCTCATTTTCATGATGCTTTAAGATTAGATACCCTCGAACACAATAATGACACAAAGGTATTTCAGTTGCATAACTTATTGCTTCCTCTAAGTTCAACCTAATGGTTGGTTGCTTGTGCTAGATTCAGAGTAGATTTCTGGAGAAAGTGCATTTTACTTGTGATAATCAAATTTTTTCTTGGACAGGAGGAAAATGTCAACTCATTATCTAATGCTTCTATAGAGGTCCAAGGTTTAATGATGGAGAAAACAGGCTCTGTCTCCAATGAATCATCATCTGAAGAAACAAATCTTGCAGTAAATTTCAATGGAAGTACAACAGATGCCTGTTGCTGATGTTGTTTCTGATGCCTTTGCTGCCGGGCAGAAAAATACAGGTATAATTGGGAAAATGTCAGAGGTTAATCTACTTGATGAAAGATCATTATTGGCTTGCATTGTCCGTACAATTCCACCTGGATCTGGAGGTAGAATTAGGATTAGTTCAACGGTGAGTTGATTTCACTTTTTCCTGTGGTTTCTTTAAACAAGTGAACATATATTTTTTGCATTGGCTATAGCATATTACCTATGTTTAAATTATGCACAGCTTCCAAATAGACTTGGTAAAATGATTGCCCCTCTACACTGGCACGACTACAAGAAGAAGTATGGAAAGCTTGATGAATTTGTCTCCAGCCATCCTGAAGTATGTATTTTCTTCCTTTAATTAAATATTTGACTGTAATTCTGGATATAATTAATAACACCTTTCTGTGTTCCAGTTATTTGTAATTGAAGGAGACTACATTCAGCTTCGAGAAGGTGCACAAGAAATCATAGCAGCCACAGCAGCTGTTGCTAAAGTTGCTGCTGCTGCTGCTGCTGCTTCTTCCTACTCATCACTGTTGCCATCTGTTGCTGTGACTCCCATGGCTCAGTCTCACCGGTTGAAAAGAGTTCCATCCATTGAGTCCACATCTGGGAAATCCGACCGGAGCATGTTTAAGGAATGTGCAGTGTCCAGACCTCCAAATGCCATTGATAATTCATCTCAGCTATCTGCAAAACAGAATCAGCATCCAAATGGTGTTTCTTTTAGCATTGCTGGAGGTATTTCAAATGTAAAAATATTGAGCAAATCTAAGGATCATATGGGAATGAATGGTTCATGAAAGCAGCCCTGGGAAATCCGTGTTATTGAGAGTTGGAAATGGAGCAAATTCTGAGAAGAATGATTTTGGCAGTTCCCAGAGCAAAGGTACATCTCATTGGAAGCCCAGTGTGAATGCAGTTGGGAAACAGCAGGGCAGGTATTTAAAGAATCTCTAATGAACTTTTTGGTCCATCTTTTGCTTGCAATCAAGTATTTATATAATGTGTTCGAATTGTGCTTCTGTCATGACTAATGGTGCTGCTCCAAGTTCTAGAAGATAGCAAGTGATAACTTATATTTTGGGACTTGGACTTGGAAACTGCATCTTGTGTTACATGCTCTTTTGCATTTAATGACTCTTTGACCTTAGCCCTGCTTTGGCTCCCTTTCCAAACATCCATTGCCAATCTCTTTATCTTCTAACGTGCTCCTTGTTTTAGGAACATCAAGTTCTACACTTGTAATGGTCACGACTGAAATGGAAAGATTCTTGTGTATACATCTCATATCTTCAAGTGGCATGGTGTTCCATCACTTCCATCAAGTTTTACCAGAATAAAATGGGTGCAAGGAACTTGAATTAATGAGCAAACTAATAGCGGCCAGACTTTGACTCTAGTAACAACTAGTAAGCGTCCCTGTTTGGTTGTAGTCTAGAATGTTTGTCACATCTAGTAGCATGAGGGTAACAGCAAGGACGAGGAGACAATTATTAGCCTTTTCACTTTGAATATTGCAGTTGACAACGCAATGCCTGTGCCATATTGATGATCTTTTGGATAAAGTCTGAAAGGTCCAATTGACAGTTGTTTTAGCATCACATCAATAAAAACAGTTGCATTTGCTTTCTGTGGATTTCCTCTAAAAACATGATGGAACAGTAGATTCAGTTAGGAAGTTGTTTGACTAAGCAATATTTCAAAAATCTTCCTTTTTCATCCACCTTTCTGCTTGATAATTTGTGAATAGAACTTTAGGTTTAAATTATTTGAAGTTTGTAACAGGATTTACTTGTTCCTATATTCTCGTGAGGTATTTTATTTTCTCAAAGCTAACTGACACGCTTCTGGTATGGGATGCCAATTTCATTTTCAATTGTGGCTACGTAAATTGTTTTAAATTATTTGATTGGTGAATCTGGCTATGAAATTTCTTGTAAAAGTACAAAATCAGTATTAATATTTCAGTAAAGTGAACTATTATGTCAGAATATGGAGGGCATATGAAATTTGTTTAGTATGGAATGTTATGTGAAAGGCTTATTTGGTACGTTGTATAGTTCCTACAAAGTACATGATCTCTTTGCAGGGTATTCAAGCTACTACCAGAAAGCTGCTTAATGTTCTTGTAGTTCATGATTAGCTTACGGCTTTCTTGTTATCTTATTTGGCAGGACTCAATTTGGACCTTGAATTATGTCATTACCTAACAAATGTGCAGCCTAATTTGCACGTCGATGATATTGGGGATGATGACAAGTGGGAGGTCTTGTACTCTCTAGTTCGAATCTCCAGTTACTGCTGATTTATATCATTGAGCCTCTTCTTGAACTGTGCTCATCGCTTTTTGCTATGCTGACAACTGTACATTGCTGGCAGCGATATGATATGTTTTGTTATGTTGAGAACTGTACATTGCTTGCAATGATGTTCGCTATCACCGGTCATCGTTTAATTTAAATTAGTTAAAAAAACTGATTTCTGATCTGGGAACTGTTGCGCAACTGCTTTCTTACAACCTTTGCTTCATCTTAGTGCTGCAATTTTGGTACAGAAAGTACCCTACCTGGAGTGTTATTGATGAACCCTGAGCATATTGTGGTACTTCAAAAAACTAAGGTTGACAATATTTGTGTGGCTAATTTAATTTAATTTAAATTAGAATGTCATCAAACCCTATTCTAAAAATTGTAATACAAATGGTTATGAAGGGTATGTTTGTGACGTTGGTGATTTTGTTTTTCCTTTACAAATCAAATGGTGTTGGATTTGAAATGGCACCACAACACCATGCAACTTCCAGAACTTGAAATCAAACCCAAACCAGCAATGTAAAGTTAGTAGAATTCTGAGTAGCTGCGGCCTGGATTGTTTTGACAATGCAGCCACTTTTTTGAACTCGAATACCCTTAACCCAAGAATAAATAAATAAATAAATAACGAAGCAGATAAACAAAGATTCAGCATTCTGTTTTGGAGATCTCTCTGTTGATAACTATGACTCCATATGATGTATGTATCTGTGTGTGTGAGTGTGTTTTTTTTTTTTAATTTCGATACAAACTTTTACAGGTGTGGCTACTTTTTTATTTTTATGAACAAAAATGCAGGAGAAAATATTCAATGGCCGACTTTTGGGGCGATCTAGTGCAGAAGGATCTACTTGAGAATAGCCAGTCACACCTGCAAATCACGATGAGCTATTGCCTGGAGCCAACCTTCAAAGCCTGCTTCCTTTAACGGTGTGGACATACACATTTCACTGATTTATCAAATAGAACGGATACGACAACCGAGTTTGACTATATGTTTTTTTGTGTGTGTTCACGCCCAGCGTAAAGCGGGTCGGCGGATTGTGTCGTCCTTGTTAAAAGGCAAGTCGCAACTGTGTCCAGCAAGCGTGTTAGCATGCCCCTCAAAAAAGAAAAAGAAATAGAGGAAAAATGTAATCGAAAAAATAAGATGATTAAGAGCAGAACTAATGGTGCTGTACTCTAGAAATAAAAAGAGGATCCACACATGTAAGATATGAAATAATTTGGAATAGTCATTCTTTGTGAGTACTGGACTAAACATCACTGTAATTTAATGATTCCTGTCAACACTGATAAGGCCCAAAGCTGATTTTCCTTTGCCATCACCAGAACTAAGCATCCTAGGAACTTTGTTTACTCCCTTGACCCTCCATTAAGCTGCCTTGCATAATTTGATGCATACCATGGTTAACACCGGCTTAACCTTGGTATTGTTGCTGTGCTTGAAACTGGAGTAGCTGATGTTGTTGATCTTGAGATCGGGGAGCATTAAGCTGGAATGGCAGCTTCTGAACAGGAATACCTTGGTGCTGCTGGGGTGTAGTGGTCTGAGCTTGTTGCATATAGTTTCCTTGTTGAGCACCACAACTTGAGGGAGGCTGTAACAATTTGTTAGATGCTAGAAAGAAGTTACATCAACAAGGACAAGTAAATCAACTTTAATCTACCTGTGAAGGTGCTGCTGATGGTTGGGGTTGAGCATCAGCAATTGCAGCTAAATACATCAAATTTCTCTGAAGGACAGCTTGATACCTAAACCATTTGAAAAGGCACAACGGTGTCAATAACTCTCTCCTGAACCCAAAGTAATTCCAGTGAGGGCTATAACCTTAGCATTTCAAATTCATCTTGGGCAAGCAGCTGCCACAGTTAGTACATACCCAACTTGTAAACAAATCAACAAATTAGAGAATAAATTAGACCCTATTGCAAAGTGAAAATACTTGAGGTCAACTGTCAAGAAAAAATCCTTGTTAAGACGATGAACCTGAAATCAATTCCCCATTTAATTTTTATTTGGTACTTAGAACAAACCTAGATAAATTATTGAAAACTTCACCAAGTCTGATATTTGATCGAGCGAGTCTTCAAATCTTAACCATATGAAATTTGATTAAATTAGTCTTCAAATCCTAAGTATCTGACATTCTAAAACTACTAAATAACGATCTTTATTTTGTCATATCTTGTTAGCTGAAAAATCATAATTATTGATGTAGCTTTAGGTCCTGATTTTGTTTCCAAAATTTGAACTTCAGTGCAGCCAGATTCTAAGCAAACCATAATGCAAATCTGAGTTGAACTAAAAGATTGCCTATTCTCAGAGATCTTCAACTTAAAATACTCAACAGCAATTACCACGACTTTTAGGCTCATTTTACTATATTTCGTTTGTTTGATTGTTTCTTCACCACTCATACATAAGAGGCACAGATGGAGACTATAAGATGGGACGTGTAGAAGTAAATTAAATTTTAAACTATTCATCAAATGCAAAAAAAAAGAAAAAAAAAAGTAATTTTATTTAAACAGTCATGGTTAGAGTGTTTTTATGTCCAAAAGCAATAGCACAAATTATTGAATTGGTTTCTTCCTTATTTCAATAAAGTTTGAAACTGCAGTTCCTGCATTTTATCAAGGGGAGGGGAAAAAAAATGTTACAGTGCTAACAGCGGTTTTTGGACTATGTTCACCAATCATCACTTCGGTTTGCCACAGTTCGGGAGCATTATCATGAACTACCTAATGCTCCATGGCATTTTACGGATTTAGAGGCACTAGGTTCAAGCATTGAAGCGAACACTTTGAGTTAATATCATAATGTTGTCCATTCTAGAGAGAGTCTGGAATCAAAATTTATTAGTTGCTCTTAATAGTCCAAGACTATGCCATAAAGAGTTGGGGATTCATCAGTTGATCTCCATATATATATATATATATATATATATATATATATATATATATATATATCTCACAAGAGAAAGCAAAGAACAGCAAAACCTTGACAATGGAGCTCACATATGCACAATGCAGATAAATGCAAATACATATACTTCAGATAATAAACTTAACTGGGCACATTCTGAAACATTCCCAAGGTTTTGATTTTCCAGGATAGCCAAGATCAAATTTTTGTTGTCATCCAAGCACTGCATCAGGCATCAACATTTTCAATAATCAGATAATTTAATAACCAATCCTAACGAAAATCAAAATATCTGTAGCACATTCACCATTATTAGAGGAGTAAAAATGAAACAAGATATCACAATTGTTCATTTCTTTTTAATGGTGTGGGAGGAGAAAGAATAAGGATATTGAAAATCGTCAAAAAAGAAAATAAAAAAGAGGCGCCCTACTCAAGAAACAATCAGGGAAACTATAAAAATACACAACTTGCACTGCATGTTATAGAATCCTGTTGAATGCATATGTATGATTTTTTTCTTTTTTTCCAGGAAGAATTATCCGGATAGCTGGGGGCAGAGAGAGAGAGAGAGGAAATGCTCAAATAAAAGAAAAGGAACAAAAGAACGGTAGGTAAAGAGAAAACATACCTTCTGAATCTGCTCAGTGGTGACGGAATTAGGTGAAAATGGTAATGGACGAGGAGAAGAAGAGTTCAACAGTGGTGCGGGCTGTTGCTGCATTTTAGCTGAAATTTCCTAAAA
>JAMWEH010000345.1:0-24426 GCA_024721245.1 Mitragyna speciosa | reverse complement strand
CAAAAGGCAACCAAAACTATGAAAACTAAACATGTCCAAAAGTTAACTCAAACTACTTTACATTGTGTAATCAATGTGGTGCCCGTTGAGACGAGGACTTAGAATTGATATGATCATGTATGAGAGAGCTAGTTTTGTTTGATTAAGAAAAGAGGTTTATATGGCTTTATTTCATTCTTGTGAACAAATAAATAATACTTCCGTCATATGTTTATTTGTATGTTTTATAATAAATTGTCTTTTGCGAGTTTTAAATCATCCGGATGGTGTTAGAAGTGAGCATCGATTTTTTCCCCCCTCTTTTATATTTATATCTATATCTGTATCTATAATATTATTAAAGCAGCATGAGATGTTTCTTCCTTTTTCGATTTACCTAGTATACCCTTTAAACAGAAAGTGACAGTGTTTAAGTATTAGACAAAAAGGACCTATTTGATTTAGAGATTGATGTTCAATGGGATTTTTACTCTTATCCACTCACCAATACACCCCATCTACAATTGAAAAAATATACTACTACCTTTGGTTCATTTCATGTAAAGTCAAGAGTCCATCTCAAATTTTAATTACAACTTTTTCTACCCATAAACTTTATTTAGTCTGACTTTTAGGTCATTTACTAGGAAATTAACTTTCTGGTTGTCAATGGTAAACATGTGTACTTCATTGTTCTCTGTGTATACTCTTTTGAAAATTTTATCCAACAAATGCCTGATTATTAATTATGAAAGCATGATGATAATTAAGTGAAAAGTTACCATCTCTATGTCTTTTAAGATGTTTGATGCATTAGTGATGTCTGATGCATCAGAGAAGTCCTGTGTAATTCTAAGTTATATAAGCTTGATTTGTTGAAATATTGTTTTGATTCAACACAAAATCCAATTAATAGTTAAAGGAAAAATTAGATATTATTAATTGAGCAATTTAGAGGAATAATGATTGTTGAAATATTTTTCTTAAACTTTCATATTCTTGGGATGGTCAGTTGAACTAGAGATCAAATCATTAGGAGTTTCTTTCTTTATCCAATCACTACGAGAATTTTAGAATAAATATTATTTGGTCTAATACTTTTATAAAAAAAATTGGAAAGTACGTCAGAAAAACCATGATCACATTTTTTTTTTCTATAGTTGAAAAGGTAAGATAATTATTAGTGAATCGATTTGAGTAAAAAAATTTACAAAATTAGTCAAAAGCAAAGATTTGCTGAGTCTTTACTGCTCAGTTGATCAAAATTGAAAACTTATTAAATTAAGCCAATTGGTTTGTAAACTTGATGGACTAAATTAATTGAAATTGACAAAAAATAAAGACTAAACTAGTATTTGTGAAAACTTGAAGAAGGGCTATGGTATAGCCAAGATTCAGATGCTCCAATCGTTAATCGTAGTCTTAAGAATGAAATTATAAGAATTTCTATCACATCTCAAGTTCAAATAAATTATAAAGAAATTGGTAGGGCAATTTTATAACTTGTAGGGTGATAAAAATAAATTATTTCAAGATGCTACTAGAAATAACGTTAAAGTACAAGAAAAGCATCGAAATACTCTAAAAAATAACCACAACATCAAGAAACATCCTATGTGAAATTTGGTTTTGGTTTTTCTGGTCTATGTCCGTTTGTTATTATATATTATACTTTTTTTTTAAACAAAACCAACATATTCCATTAAATTATTTAAATATTAGTTATATATACAGCCATATCATAAGCATGCTTAATCTCTGATCTATCAACTTTTACAATACCAAAGGGAGAAAAATACGATGCTAACTGTAAAATATTTATAAATAAGGTTTCTAGATAAAACAGAGTAGAATCTGAATTATATAAGTCTTGAATTAATTGTAGACAGTCTGTCTTGAAGAGTAGATGCTGAAAACCTTTACCCAGAGCCAGCATAATTGCGTGTTTTCTACTTAAGTACGTGTTTTCTGATACGTGTTTTTTTCTGGCCTTTGTATTTAATTTATCTATTTATCATGAATTATAAATATCTCATTCTCGCGTAAGAGAGACAAAGAAATATTGAGAGGGTGGTGGCAGAAGGACTAGGAAGTTGAATTAGTTGAAAATAAAATGGGAAGTCATGTAGCAGGTTGGCTTCGGATGAAAAAACAAATCAAAGACTATGCTTGACTAATTGTACATAAATTAACCACCAAAATGCTTACAAAATTTATATGTCGGTTTCAATGGAGAAACCATCACAAAACATAATAAGTTGAACTAATTGCTTGAAAAAAAAAATGATTGTTCGGCATTAGAATTAGCTATAGCAAATCTTTGAAAGATATAAGATTACAAGCAGGCTTATTGTACAATTTGCATGTGATGGATTTTAAATTAATTATATTTCAAATAATAAATTAATTTCTTGACAAGGATACCCATCAGATGTAAATTTTGTGCCTAATAGGTAGTAGTTAATATTTAAAAAACATACACATTTTTTTAATTCCATAATGAGACTTAAATTTTTTTTAAAGAGAAAATGACATATTCAGGTATACTCTTCCGCGTTTAAAGTATGCAAAATGTGAAGGACAAATAAATTATAGTAATAGCTTAGTGAGGTCGTAAGGAGCTAGAATAAAACTTTTAACTAGTAGTAATAGTTTGACACGTGCGCACAGGCATCTTCCTAGTTCTCTCAAAATTTCCTCTCTAGAATAAACTAGCAAAGTGCAGCTTTCAACTAATAGTAAGAATGAGTATAAATTAAAGCTTGAGGTAATTATCCTAAGCTTGTATGTGTTGGTCTTTAATAATAAGTTGGATTCCAGTCGTGTGATTGGGTATCCTTAGTTCACAGTTTATAATATTTTAGTGCAGTATTCCAAGTTTGATTATTACAATCAAAATGGAAAAGACAATACTGAATTGTTGATTTAATGTGGTCCAAAGTCAGATAGACCCTTAATTAGTTTTAAGCTCAATCTGGTTAGCCATACTGTCACCATGACTTTCATGGACCAATTTGTGCTAGCATCACTCAAGATACTCAGATACTTTCTGGCTCTTGATTTTTTGATGTTGACCGCTCAACACATCCCACAATGCTCCAGCAGAAGGAGACCTGTACCTCATTAAATCCGAAATGGAATTCACAAGTTTTATTTGCCGCAGTTGAGGGTCTAGATTTAAAAGGTAAAAAGGGAATAGACGAGATTAAATCAACAAGGACAAATTTAAAGGGAAAAACGACGTTATTTTAAAATGACAAATGGTTACACTATATTTCAGTAGAGTAATACTATCATTTTAACATGATTATACCTTTTAGCTAACGTATTACGCACACCTCAAATTGTGAGAAATAAAAGAGAGCTACATAACAATTATTAATTTTTTGAGAAGACAAAAAATCAGGGGAGGAAAATCTCATTTGATCATAATTTAAAATTGGACTCTATATAAAGCTCACATTAAGTCTCTATGACGCCCTTCATACTAGATGAATTGAGATTATAGTAACTTCTTTTTTGTTTTCGAAGGAAGCTGACGGGGGAAAGGATCTTTCTCCCAGTAAAAATAAATAAATAAAAGGTCATTCCTTGAGGCATCTTTGGCGAGACGCGTAGTTTTTTATTTTCCTTTTTTTTTTGTGAAAACAACATATGATCCTATATTGATTTAATTTAGTTTAACAATCAAGCACCAGTATTATATTTAATCAATAAAACAAATCTAGAATGGATGTTTTCATTTCAAATTTTGCTATAGCAAAAAATTTAACTTAGGTGGTGTAAAATTTTTTGAGTGCCTCACTTAATTCAAATTCTTTATAAATAAATAAATTGTACATCAACACAAGTAGATGCACCATTTTGTGAGATCAAATTTAATCCCATGAACTATATGCATCAACCAACCCGAATATTCTCCAAGTATGAATGCAACGTATAGTATGTGCTACTGCAAATATATTGTTTAACGACCTTGGACCGTAGTAATTGTCATCTCATTCACTGAGGGAGCTCCTGTACTTGCAGGTGAAGAATATGGAGGATTACTATTATCATTAACTTTTTTGAAGACAAAAGCAGGTTGTTTCGGAGAAACTGAAGGAAGTAATGATTCATTTGATAGCATGGAAAGTACTTGAGCCATGGTTGGGCGATCAGTTGCATGTTCTTGAACGCACAAAAGACCAATTTGAATGCATCTTAGGACTTCATCATGATCATATGAGTCCCTTATTAATGGATCAACTATTTCCAGAGCCTTGCCGTCATTCCACAAATCCCAAACCTGAAGCAGAAAATCAAACATCAGAACAGACATTTTTTGGCTGTCAATCATAAAAATGTTAGCCATGTAATTATACTAGATTTCATGACTGCAGAATTATGCAGTCATACTTACATATCCAATTAAATTGATATTGTTATCAAGAAAATAACTGTTGTTTTTCCTGCCATTGATAATCTCTAGCAGCAGCACCCCATAGCTAAAAACATCTGATTTATCGGAAAAAAGCCCTTGCATTGCATATTCTGGTGACATATAACCACTGCAATCACACAATGTATTAATTTTATTAGTAGCATTAGTCTGTGCCATCACCATATTAGTCTTACTTTCCCATTGTTATACAGTCTGAAAAGTACAAAGTGATTATCATTTTTAAAAAAAGAGCTGAATATTAGTCTTACTATGTTCCCACCACTCTGTTTGTGTTAGCCTCCATTTGATCTGCTCCAAAAATTCTAGCCATGCCAAAGTCTGATATTTTCGGCTCCAGAGCAGCATCTAACAAAACATTGCTTGCTTTCAGATCCCTGTGGATGATTCTTAACCGTGAATCGCGATGCAGATACACAATTCCCCGAGCAATACCCAATATTATTTCAAAGCGTTTTCTCCAATTGAGCAACGCCCCTTTTTCTTTATCTGGATATGCATGAGGACATTTCATCAATGAATGATATATCCATTCAACATGTAAACAGATGTTTCATATTCAAAAGTTCAGGAACAAAATAACTGCTCAAAGGAGAAGAAAAAGTGTAGAAAATATCAGTAAAATGTACTGCATTTTACTTCTTTTTTTTTTTCTAAAGAATGAAAATGCGCAGCCATGGCATGCATGCGCTGGGGGAGTAAAGCCTTGCTGATTGAGGCATACCAAAGATGAAGGTGTCAAGTCCTTTATTAGGCAAGTATTCATACACTAGCATTTTCTCCTCTGGCTGGATGCAACATCCCAAAAGCTTAACAAGATTCCTGTGTTGAAGTCTCGCAATTAGTGTGACTTCATTCTTAAATTCTTCTATCCCTTGTCCTGAACTTTTTGACAATCTTTTGATAGCTATTTCTCTACCATTGTGCAACCAACCCTGAAATCAAATTCCAGAAGGCAGTAAGTAGTCTTATCTTATATGAAGAATGTAAAAAATTTATCTTTACAGCAAATAAATAGGAAATGGAAGATATTATGGACCAAGAAAAGTAACCTTGTAAACTGTGCCAAAACCACCTTTTCCAATTTTGTTAGCTGGGGAGAAATTATCAGTTGCTGAAATTATGGTTCTTAGGTCGAAAATGGACAAATCTGTATTTTCATCTATCTCCTTTGTGATTGAAGAACCTCCATGGGATGATTTTGGACCAATGTTAAAGCTAAGACGCCGCTTGACAAACTGTCTTTTGCCTGCCCACGTACACAAATAGAGTATTTAAAGAAGTCACTAACAAATTCTGAGAATTGGATCAAAAAGTCTAATCAGTAATTTTTGGCTTCCTATTTTTAGATTCTGGAGGATTGAAGTTGAAGTCTTAAAGCCTAATGTTCACTGTATCGTATAATTTACGATGTGTTGAAATAAAAATCAGTAATTTCGGAGTTTTGCGTACGAACATAGAAGCAGAAATTAAACTTTCAAATTTCGAATACATATTGAAATGGGAAGGCGCAAATGCATTTCTCTAATTCAAAGTGTTTCTGCTTCCTCCTCCCAAAAGATGCAAGACTTATACTGCAGTTATTTGCTCACCTTTTCTATTCTTGATTACCAAGAATGATCCAAATAGCAATACCAGAACTCCTGCTACAGATGCTACCACAATTATTACCACCTTTTTGCCTTGCAAGCCCTTTGAATTCTTTAGAAATTCAGCTGAAAAAAAGGGAAAACAAAACTAAATCGATTAGCTCACCATGTTGAAAACTATCCCAGTTTGTAAATATTTAATTATCTGTTTTCCTATTTCGTAATTTACTCGAAATAAAATTGACAACTCACCTAACTCTGCGGCTGCAACTCTGATGTAAACATCCTGGCCCCCTGTCGAAAACTGCTTGGTATCTATCAATTCCCCATACCAAATGATGCAGCCAATTCCACCAGTACTAATATTAGCACTTGCATAAGCTGTGCAGGAACAATTCTTTAAACACAAATTCTTGCATTCTTTCAGTCCCAAATTCTTGTTTACTCTTGCATTTGAGGTGTCAGGAAACTTCACAAATGTCAATTTTATGAACTCATCAGTACGATTCCCACAGATTTTCTCTCCCTGCTTTCTACGGCACCCGTTGATTGGATTCCTCAAATCCCATTCGCTTTTTACCTTAGGCTCAAATCCCGGAAGACATTTACACTCAAATTCACCCAAATTGTTAGCGTCACAATTACTGTATCCACCACAGTGGCTATAATAGTCGCACTGGTCCCTCGGGGAAAACCAAAATTTGGTCCATCTATTCTCCTCTCCTTGCCAGGTTAGACTTTCCAGAGTGCCTGATTCATTCAGTAAGGATCGGGAAAAAATTGAGGGATTGTTAATACTATAGGAATAGCTAAATTCATCCTCATTATCCACATAAGTGAATGTGAAGATGAAATTCAAAGGAACATTTGGCATCCCACTAAGTGGCCCTGTCCGCCAAACCCGGTCTGATCCCTTGTATAAAAAGAATTGAGGTGAACCATTAAGGTCCAATTCGAACCGACAATCGCCAGTCCCGGGATCATCCACTGACTTCCAAGATGTTAGGACAGTTGTCAATCCTGATGTCCTGTTCACCCCAAGTTTCATGTGAGGAAGCAAAGTGTTGGTGGGATAATCAAAGCTTTGCCATGCTATAATGCTTCTACTTTGATCCTGAAACAACACCAAGTTCCCTGTTTCAGTGAGCTGAACAGAAAAAGAACTTGTAGATGACATGCCCGAAACATTTGTAGACCATAACTGACTGTTGCTGGACTCATCTTTTAGAACAAGATTTCCTGATTTGTCAATTGATAGAACTCCAGAGGAGCCATTGATTGGTTTGTCCCTATTGGCAACCCAAACAACACTTTGTTCTGGAACTTTGTTGTACCAAACACCGATATATCGATTCGCAGAACTTCCAGGGCTAAAGAAACCAAAAGCAAAGGAATTTCCACCAGAAACTAAAATATCTCCATCTTTGAAAGATTTGTTTTGTGTGATGGTGTCCATGGAAGTGCAATATTGTAGGAGACTTGAGATTAAAGAAATCAGTAAGTAGAAGTACCTTTTCCGGTGTTGCATGGTTTGTTTCTTTTCTTGATATGGCTTCTTCTATATCTATAGGCCGCTGGAAATTGAAAGTTCAAAAGGTAGGTGCATCCTGTGTAGGCAGGCCTGCCTGAGTACTTAAACCATTTATTTACTGTACATGAATACAAGAGGTTGAGAAAAATATAATACAATTAACAAAAGATAAAAAGGAATTAGTACTTTGTTCAGGTGCGGATAGGGTGTTTTACTTTGCATAATTGCTTATAAAGTGATAGTGAAAAGTCTATGGACTTCAACATCATATTTCTGCAATCTACATTAATTTCTGTTCATAAATTTTCTTTTCTGAAAATTTTAGTGTTTTTCTTTGTTAGACAGTACCACTTGGCAACTGTTTTGTGCCTTTGATTAGCCAGCTAAACTGAACTTTCAAATTTCAATTTTATCAAATAGACACTTATTAGAGACCAATGAAGAGAATCAGCTCATTCAAGCAATTTTAACAAAGTCCAGAAAATAACTATTCAAAAGGGCAAAAAACTTAGGTGGACCGGGTTTACAGGTGGAGCCGTAGATCTCGTGGTTCAGAATCGTTCACGTCAGTAATGATATGGGTCCTTAGTGACCCGTAGAGTGGGCCAGGTATGTGCCTCGATTAACGTGGACCATTCCACCTAAGTGTAAAATATGAAGAAATTGGTAAAGCAATTTTATAATAGGTAAAGTGCTAAAAAATAGATGATTTCAAGATCGTAGTGAAAATAACATTAAGGTACAAGAAAAGCATAGAGATACTCTAAAAAATAACTACGGCATCAAGAAATATGATATCTGAAATTTGGTTTTAAATTTTCTAGTCCATGTCCGGTTGTTTTTATATCTTCATTTTACTTGACAAGTGTTTTCTGCTATGTGCAATTTCTGACATTTGTTTATAATTTATCTATTCATGATGAATTATGCATGTCTTATTCTAATGTAAGAGAGACAAAGGAATATTGCGAGAGTAGGGGCAGAAGGACTAGGAAGACCTCTTTGAATTAGTTGAAATGAAAATGGGAAGTCATGTAGCCATAAATTAAAAACAATTTTTGACTAATTGTATATAAATTAAACACCAAAATATTTACAAAAATTAATACATTAAACAACTTCTATCGGTTTAAAGACCCTGATGGACGATCTATCACGAAACAAAATAAGGTGAACTAATTACTCTCAAAAAATGATTGTTTTGCATTAGAAGTTAGCTATAGCAAATCTTTGAAAGATATAAGATTACAAAAACACTTATTGCACAATTTAAATGTGGTGGATTTTAAAATTAATTTTTGCAATATAATTAATCGATTAATAAGAACTCCTGTCAGATGTAAATTTTTTGTGCAATAGGTAGTAGGTAAGATTTAAAAGTCATATATTTGTCTTCAATTGCATAAGGGGACTTAAGTATTTTTGAAGAAAAATGACATGTTCAGGCACTCTTTCTCAAATTCAAAAGAATTAACAAATTAAAGAAAAAGATTATAGTAATAACTTAGTGAGCTTGTAAAGAGCTAAAATAAGGCTTTCATTTTACAATATGTTATGCCAAATAATATGTTTTCTAGGTCAATTATCATTCAGAGATTAAATTATAAAATAATGGTTTATTTGACTTACTTTGATCCTGAATTTATTCAAATAAGGATGAATTCAATTCTATTATATACAATGCCAAGAAGATAATTAAAATATTAAACTGATTTTATTAAAAATTATAACATTGTGATTGTCAAAGGACACAGACAAGTCCTACATCTACATGTCTGCATCTTAACATTTTGAATTGACTATTCCTTTATTGTTTACAATTGACTATTCCCATTTCTTTGATAATGTTTATTTTCATATTGTTCTTGTTTGTTTGTTAGCAGACGAAGTAGATTTTACCTCGAAAGTAATTGATGTTCTTGTCAATTGCATATGACAAGTAACTTAAGTCTTATGTTTGTAATATTTTATATATATTAATTAGAATGATTTGCTTTCGATAATTTCATATAAATCCTTTCAAATTTTTTATACCTCATAAATTATGAATCATTTTGGTTCTCATCATCATTATCATCATCATAAATCAAGTTAGTTTTCAGTTCAGTATTATTCTTTGGATATATTAAAAAACATAAGTTTTATAAATGAGAGACTCAATATAAATGATGCACAACTAGGATTTTCTCAGTTTAATTTTAAACGGCTGAAATCAATTGGTACAATTCCCATTTTTTGATGTGCAAATTCTATTGTTGATGCTGTGATATATTCTTACGCAAGTTGTCGGTCAACCCGCGTGTAGTCTATGCTATACGTATAAGTGGGAGACTTGACTTTAGTGTTAACATTTTTGTTATTTTTTATATTTTTCATAATTATATTGTTTAGCAAACATTCTGTGATAACTTTCAATAACTAATTGTATCCATTTTCAAACATTTTTCTTTAAACTTGCACACATATTGTGTGTGACTTTTCCACTACCATTCAATAATGGTCCCAACCAGCATTTTAGAACTAGTTAGGCACATTTTGAAGGAGGGAAGCAGAGAGGAGATAGAAAAAGGGGGTTGGTTTGGTGTTTTCAGATGCTGGAATTTAGTAGCCACACCAGCAAATAAAAGCCGCCCAAGTTGACCAGTTTGTTTGTACCTTACCGGCTTTAGTTGAAGTCAGGATTTGTCTACAACTTTTATTTTGGTTTGGTGGGGCGTATTTTTTGGGGAATGAAAATCCTGACTTGATACAATTGAAAAAAAATATCCAGCCTTTTTCACTTCTTCCATCCTTATACTTCTATGCTTTCTTCCTCCTGCAAAATCATACCACAAACATAAAACTTATATTTGAAAAGCCCTAAAAGAAAACTGTAAATCAAGTTCAGTTTCTACTTAAAAATAATAATCAAATTAGTGCCCACTGATCACTTTCAGAGGAAAATACTTTAACGAAGTGCTTATTTTTTTCATTGGATTTTTTGTCTGTTTGTTGGGTTCGGAGTCTTGTTTTCATTTTGCTAAGATAACATAAAATATATTCCATGTCTTATGGTAAAATAAACCTTTAAGCTTGAAAAGAATGGCTCGTGTCATTTCCGCTTTAAATAGGAGCTGAAACTAGAATAGAATACTCCTTCACTCCTTGTTTGTGTGAGTGGAATATAGTGGATGCACAGACGGATACACACATATATCAATTCAGCTGCACTCAGGTAGTATTCTCATCTTCTCTCGCCATCACAAGAAATTTGCAGCTTAATTAACTTCTGCTAACAATGGAATAGGCACATTTAATGGGTACATCTGAAAAAGGCCAATGAAGAAAAGGTCAATGAAAAGGCGTTCCATCGTGTACCGTCTACCCGGGTTTGAGTACGAAAAAAGGTAGATGCGGTTGGTGTTAAGAAGGGCAACGGTCCAAATTTAGGGATCTCACATTCTTTTCTACCCTTAATAGAAAGCACAGTTTCATACAGAAGCATAATTTCAGTACGGATAAACACTTAAATGAAACTTAATGAAATTTAGTTGATTGACAAAACATATAAATGTCTTTTGAAGTAGGTATCACTAATAATTGTTACAGTAAAAAGGAACTAGAGATGGTCACAAATACTTGTTGGAGAACAACATAAATTAATTCATGTATTCTTTGTTGATCATAGGATGATCTATAAAACTGACTGTTTGTCAACATTATGATTGTCAAATGACGCAAATTAGTGCTACATCCATATGTCTACACCTTAACATTTGAACAAGATTATAGATTCAATTTTACATATTGAGTCTATTCATTTATCAATCTTAAGCTGTTTATGCATCCAAAGAATCCTATTGAACTAAAAATTAACTTGAATTATCTACTTTTACGACAATAATAATTACAACCAAAATGATTCATAATTTATAAGGTATAAAAAAAATTTGTGAATATATATATAAGAACATAGAAAGCAAACAATCTATTTAGTATGTGTAAAAATATTACAATCATAAGAAATAAGTTATTTGTCATAAACAATTGACAAAAAACATCAACTATTTTTGAGGTAAAATCTACTTACAACAAACGAGAATAATATGAAAATAAACATTATCAAAGAAACGAGAATATTCAATAGTAAATAGTAAAAAGGAATGAAAGAGAGAACAACAAATAGATTGGTCAACAATTAAAAAGCATGTCTTAAAAATTAATGCAATTAATCTACAAAGTTATTAATGCTTCGTTTTATTTTAATTAAAATGCATGATGTTAAAAAAAAGGGTAAAAATTCCATTTTATTTGACACGTGCGACGCACATGCTTCTGCAATCTACAATGCTATCTGTTCATAAATTTTATCTTCTGAAAATTTTAGTGCTTTTCTATGTTAGGCAGTGCCACTTGGCAACCGTTTTGTGCCTTTGATTAGTCAGCTAGAATGAACTTCCATAGATTTTAAATGAAACACCCATGCCCTAAATGTCATGAGCTTAATTGTAAATTGTGAAAGTATATATTTTGGGGTCATGTGGAGTTTTGAAGAACTGAAGGGTTTTGTAATCCCTTTTTTTTAATATATATAAATGCCTATCAAACCGTGTCTTCCTAAACGTGTAGTCTTTCTCGACTCGTCTTTGTCTTTTTTTTTTAGAACAAATGCAAGAAGAAGATGGAGAATTCGCGGAGCTCGGAACCGCAAGTTACTCCCTACAACCCCTACGGCAAGTTTATTCTTTTCGTAGATCTGGCTTGTTTTTTTTTTGACAATTTGGGGAAAGGGAAAAGGGAGACTAACCTACTCAACCTAAACTGAAAGTCAGAATGGGAGAGTACCTAAATTGAACCCCACAAACCCACTTCAAAAGCCATGGTAACTTTTAGAGGGTAGATCTGGCTTGTTTGTTGGAAAAAAAAAAAAAAAAAGGTCAATTGCCATGGCCCACGGTCCGTCAATGGAATGTTTCAACGTAAAACAAAATCGTCTGCTCTTTTGGAGAAGGAATTTCACGGGCAGTGGGGCCCACAGCAAAAGGCCCAAAAAAAAAAAAAAAAAGAAAACAGAATTGCATTGATGTAGGGGTGGCAATTTCTGACACGACCCGAAAACCCGACACGAACCTAACACGAAAATAGTAGGTTTGGGTTGGGGGTTTTTGGGTTCGCGGGTTAGCGGGTCGGACCCAACTGACCTGATAAAAAAACAGGTCTGGTTCGAGTCGACCTGAGTCGGGTTCGGGTCGACCTGCGAACCCGAAAAAAAAAAAAAAAAACTCTAACATTTTGTAGCTTTGTTTCATCCATTCACATTCAAACATAACAAATTTCACTCATTGGATAATTAATCAAGTAAATTGTAATAAAAAGTAAGAATTTTACCTAGATTTATGAAAAGTAAATTGTAAGAGGAGTTAAGTGTATGTTAATAAGTATCTTTAATATTATGTGTGCAAAAAATGTGTTTGATCTTTTTTTTTGTATGTGATTTAATCTCTTTTCTTTACTCTTTTTTTCTTATTCTTCTTCCTCTTTTTTTTTTTTTCGGGTCGGTGGGTCGACCAGCCAACCCGATTCGGGTCGTATTCGGGTTGGCTATTTTCGGGTTGACAGGTTGGCGGGTCGGGTTCGAGTTGACGGGTTGACAGGTTGACTGTTATATTTGGATCTCAACCCGACCCGTCAACCCAACTCGTTGCCACCCCTAATCATATGGGTGGTTGAATTTGTCAACCGTAAGTTTTTTAGAATGGATTGAGTCTACGGATGTAATGAATAAATAACTCATTTATCTATCACTGGTCTACGAGTGAAGTATGTAGACATGATCCATGATAGAATGAGTTGTCAATCGTGTACCCATGCAAGTCAACCCGGGCAATGTTTTGATTGTTTTGAGAATCTGTTGACGGAGTGTTGTGGTTGCTTGGGAATATGCTAAAGGAAATTGTGGGGCAATGCCATGGCCCACAACAGGAGAGGAAAAAAAAAAAAAACTAAAACTTGGAGGTGTAAAAAGTGTGGCCACGCCACGTTCTACCTAAAGCTCCGTGGGTAAAAGAACTATGTATTTGGAATTGCCTTTGACATAATTTGATTATTTTTTAATATCTAGTTATAAAGGATTTTGCTTTTTTAGTCATTCCAAGTATAGTTTATTTATTTTTCTTATTAGGTAGTTAAAAAAAATTTTAGTAATAATTTGGGGTTTTAGAATTTTTCGTATAGTAGGCCTAAAAGTTTTAGTATTTTTGTGGATATAATTTTTAAGGTGGAAATTGTATTTTCTTTTATTGTATTTTACATGGTGATTATTCTCGGGGTCAAGATTATTTGAATTAGTGCAATTGGATTTGAATTTTGAGGCAAGCGGCTCCTAACATTTCTCATGTTTTAAAATTTTTTTGTTTATGTATATTTATTTCTTTTTTAAATATTTTCATTGTATGAAATTCAGATTAGGCATGTTACATGTGCATTAGTTTTTTATATATTGTCGCACCTTGACTATTTATATGTATATGCATACTTATGTGTAATGTGTGAACGCTTGTTATGTATAATTTTGCTCTGATCATTCACTATACACGAAATCAATGTACCTACTTGACGAAGAGTAGTTAGGTCATACACGCGTGTTTATGACCCTCCTAACTGGGAAAAAGTTAGGATAGATATCTAATATTACTGGTTCCTACATTGAAAATCTGAGCATAATCATGTATGAATATATATACAAGAATTATGATTCGTTTGATATGTATTATGTATTATTATTTTGGATGATTATGAATAGTGTGTTATAGAATAATTGCGTGAATTATATGTATGTATATTATGTAACTACCCAATATAATGAGAAATGGGTGGAATTACTTACTGAGCGTGTCGGTTGCTCACCCCACCTATGTTATTTATTTTGTAGGTGCTTTTAGTTTGAACTAGGCAAGCGGTATTTAACTACTCAATAAAGGATTTAAATTTATATTTAAGGAATAGTTGATAGGCGCCAAGGACAATAGTTTATTTCATATTTTGTATAATTATATCTCCTAATGAAATTGATGACTTTTATGAATGTAAAATTTTTATTGTTTGAGAATGTTTGAAATAATTAGAGTATTTTAATTGTAATGATGTTTGTGATTTATAATTGGTTTGATAATTTTTAGAACCTTGCATATTGGGTGAGCTGAATACGCGACATGTTGTACCTGGCTATAGGGTGTGACACTAAGTAGTATTAGAGCTCAGGTTACGATAATTAGAACTTAGGTTTGCGATCATCTATGTTTAAGAGTTTAAGTAATGATCATCAGAACTTAAACTTACGATCTTCTATGTTTAAGAGTCTAGGTTATGATTGCCAAAGTTTTATGTAAATCCAAACTTTAGGTTACAATAATCAATGCTTTAGGTTATGACAATCAGAGTTTAGGTTTAAAATTCTCTAGCTCAAGCTTATGTTCATCTATGTGTAATAATTTAGGTTATGATCATCTGTATTTAAGATTAAGGTTGATTGTAAAGTATAGGTAGATTTGTTAAGATAACTAATTTAGATTGACTATTTTTTCTTTATGCATAGGATATGTCACCTCGGAAGACTACATATGCTGAGTCTAGTCATACTTACGAGGAGTCTAAGATTGACTTCCAAAGCCACTTGGAGAAAGGTGAATTCGTCTTAGATCAAACCATTGGGGGTTAGGACAAAGTAGCTCGAGTCAGGATAATAAATAGAATAGACAAGCCCCACCTGGGATTGATTACACTGCTCTAATTGTTGCAGTGGCTGGAGCCATTCAAGGGTATTTTTTTTTATCATTGTTTCCCTTTAGCACCACAGTTGTAGTATAGAACTGAGTTTGAGAACAGCAAACAGAAGTTGGGAGAATCTATGGCAGCTTTCATTGAGAGATTCGATACTTTGGAAAAATTTTCATAAGAGATTATGAACAGTGATGTGGCCAAGGCATCAAAATTCAAGCAAGCAATATTGGGTGAAACTCGAACTAGGATTGCTCTGCGAGACATGACGTAAAAGGTAATGCCTAATGGAGCGAGGAAATATGAAACAGAGGTTAAGTTGAGGCAAACTGAAATTAGAGTTCAGAGATAGAGCGCTCTACGACAGGATTCCAAATAAGTGTCTCAATTTTTTTTATGTACCAACCAATAAGATTTTGGGACCTACTGGTGTGGGATTTAAGAACAAAGCTAGGCCTGCTACATCTACTTATATACATCTTGTGTGTCAGTCAGCACTATCAACGACGTTAACCTGGAGAGCGCCATTGGAAGATGATAGTTTGCTTTGGATACGAACTAAGGATCAGATGCTTAGAGAATGCCCACATAATAAGAGAAATAAGGCAGCTAGATCTAATGGCTTAGGGTGTCACGTCCTAAAAATCGTAAAGTAAAAGGGTACTAGTGGGGACGTTGACTGTCGCGTCCCGAAAAAAACGGTCTAGTCTGATGATCCTTTTGAAAAGCAAGTTTTTGGGACAAATCGTGTGCGTGTGTGAAAAATCGAGTTTTTATTGAAAAAGTGTATTTTAAAAAAAATGGTATTTTAAAAGAAAACAAGGTCGCGACTAAAAGTGCGACAGTTTTGGCCAACTAATTTTGAAAAAGGGTTTTATTTTTTGAAATGGAGTCGCCACTTGGTACTGAGTTAGGGTGTACCAAGTCACCCGACAAATCGTTTAACAAAAATAAAAATAAGATTTTAGAAAAATATTTTAAAACCCTTTTTCGACTCCGATCTACGAAAAACGAGAAAAAAAGGGTACCGGGAGTCACATTTGAAGAAAGGGAAGGCAAAGGCTTGCGCCCAAGGCACCCTTTCAACCTAGTCGAGGCTAGTTGCGAGATTTAATTAAAATTTTCTAAATTAACCCTAAATTCTATCGCATTTTGGATGTATCTAAATGAATGCAAATCTTAAGTCTAAATGTGAATATCGGGAGGGTCGAAATGTTCCGTCGAGGCTTGGTCGAAATTATCGCATTAATTGCGAAACCCAAGTCGAGGTCTCAAGGGAGTCACGAGTATCTATGCAAAATGAAATGCAAAAAGAAAAGAAAATAATAATAATATATATTAAATGAAACAAGAAAATGGGTATGCAACACGACGGGTATAGGGGACTAATACCTCGTGATTGAATGTTTCTACTCACAGAGAGGGGAACGACCTGTACGCCACCGCTTCCCACGTGAGCAGACGACTATTTCTAGTCAAATCACACAAATGTCCTAATTTTTAAGTGAGATGCAACCTAGATATCATGCATTTTAAAAATGTGTCAAAAATAATAATAATAATAATAATAATAATAATAATAATAATAATAATAAAATACTAATAATAGTAATAATAAAATCATGCCAAATGGAAAGAAAACTAAAAGTGTGTGAAATGTGAAATGCACACGAATGCCCCTAACACTAAAATGTCCTAAAGGTCTAGCGTTGGGCTAGCCTGTTCTATAAAATCCCACTAGCAATGGACTAGTGGGAAAAGAATGAAGCCACAACTAGCATTGGACTAGTGTGATGACGGAATACCATAAATCATGAATTAAATATTAAAGCATGAATTAAAAGCAAATTAAATATACAAAACATATAAGATCACATGGGGGCACATAACACATAAGCATAATATTCTAGATGCAAAAATCCTAAGGAAAGCAGTAAAAGAAATAAACACGTAAGCACGCAAAAGCAAATAAACCCTAGTTATTACACCGGGGCTTAATTTACAATTTAAAAGGGAAAAAATTAAAAATACCCTATCTATTACACTTTCTATCTAATTACATAAATTTTTGCTAAACTATGAGAAAAATAATCTAACTATTACATTGACTAGATAAATACAAAAATATTACATTTTTATCAAAATAATAATAAAGAAATAATAAGATTTAAAATGAAATCGTATGAAAGAAATAAATACATAAAGAGCATACCAAATAGGAAATATGTGAATAAAACGCATAAAAAATCACGTAAGCCACATTGGAGCACACAAAAGAGAAATTAATAAGAAATAGTGATATCTCTCAAAGACTCGGTATAAATACTACTCAAAATGAACAAACAAGTCAAGGCACCTCTGGTATAATCAAATAAGACCTAAAATATATAACAATTGACGAATTGAGATAAAAATGAATTCTAGTAACTAAGGGGGTTAAAGATAAAATTTTAAAGCTTAAAGGGTAAAATTGAAAATTTGAACTTATTAAGGGGTCATGATGCAAAAATAAAGCAAATTGAGGGACAAAATAGTAAATTCACAAAGAATGCAAGGAACAGTTGCAATTAGTTAAGAATCAATTGAAAGAAACTAAATTTAAAGGGAGTCAATCTGTGATTAGTAAGGACTTAATTGAACAAAAATGAAATCTTCATGAGGATAATAAACTACTTTAAGAATTCTACAGGAGCTAAATATGTTATTTCTATAAAATAATCAGAAGAACAACAACAAAACTAAAATTAAATTAACTAGCTAAATTAGTTGAGTAAACTAGATTAATTAACCAAATCATAACTAAATAATGAAGAACATAATGCAGATCAAATGAACAAAGGGAAATTACCCTACATAAGAACAAAAATAAACAAAGACCCCCCAATTTCCAATTTTCTGCTGATTTTTTCTTCTTCTAGAAAACAGAAAAGGCTTTCCCTAAATCTTTATCTTTTCTCCATTTCTCACTCGTTCATTTCTCTGTTCTTTTCTGGGTTCATTGTCTCTCTCTCTTGCTCTCCTCCTCCCTCTGCTGGTTCTACCTCCGTCTCCCTCTGTGCTCTCTCAATTCCTTCTGCTCTCTCACAATCCACTCTTTCTCTCTATTTCTCTCTTGGTTTCTCTCCATCTTTCCCCCAATCCCCTAATTCTCTTTCTTTCTTTTGCCGTTTTCCTCTATTAGATTTTCTCTCTGCTTCCCCTTTCTTCTCGCTATTTCCTTCTATTCTCCCTCATCTCTCACTCTCGTCTCTTCTCTCTTGTCATCTTTCTCGTTCCTCTCCCTCTCTCTTGCTATTTCTCTGTTTCCCCTTTTCAATTTCCCCTTCCTGTTGCCTACTCTCTCTGTCACTCTCTCCCTTTGTTCTCTCATTAATCGCTGCTCCCCCTCTTTCGTTTCTCTCAATTCTTAGATTTCTCCTTTTTGTATTCTTCCGAAACAGGGGAGATGTGGTGGTGATGATTGGTGGAATGGACGAAACTGGATTGTGTATTGGCAGTGTCTATGCGTGTGGGCGATTTTGATGATGGTTTTGTGTTTATTGGGGCTGATTGGTGTGTCTGTGTGTGTAAATATGTATCTTGGCTGTTTGTATATATGACTGTTTGTGCGTTGTGGCTCTGCATGTGTGCGATGGTCATGGTGTGTATTGTGTGTGAATCGTATTGGAGGTTAAATTGGTGATTGGGCAGAAAGTCTGATGACTAGAATGTGGTTGTTCTTCAGTTGATTCAGTAGCTAGGAAGGATGACAGTGGGCTGTAGTAGTGAGAGGTGTGTAGGGCTGAGTGGTGCTGACCTGAATTTCTGGTTGTTTGTGTGTTGTTTAGTGCTATTTTTCCTTGCAGGTTTTTAATTGTTTGTTTCGGTGGATTTATATTTGATTGTGGTTGGCATGGGCGTGAGAATTTGGGGGTAGTGGTTGTGACTTTGGTTGAAGATTGTTGGGTTGCTCTGGTAGAAGAGGAGGTTTGTGGTGTAGGAACTAATTCACGGCGAATGTGGTAGGTGTCTTCGGGCTAACTGTGGCTGTTGTGTGAACCTGCTAATTGGTGGAGAAGGCAAGTGGTAGGAGGAAAGCTGGTGGGGTTCTGGGGTCAGGCGATGGCCTAGTGGTTTGGGTGACTTTCTGGTAGATAGGAGGCTACGGTGAAGGCTCTGATGCTTGATTAGGCTGCAAATATGGTCCGGGCTTGAGATTGGGTTGATGTTGGAGAGGGAGAAGAAAATGAGTTGTTCTGATTGGGGCTGCAATTGGAGAGGATGAAGAACAAAAGTCCCAAATATAGAACTAAAAAACACAATATACCCAGAAACCAGAACCCAGGAATCAAAACAGAAGAACAACAAACTCAACTAAAATCTTGAACAGATGCATGTAATTAATCAGATTTATTTAGAAAATGAAAGAAAAGTGAACCAAAACAAAAATAAAATTTTACCTTTTAAGCTTGAAAAATGATCTGATGATGAACGGTGTGTATGCGATGAACCGTAATTGGTCTGATGAACAGTAACCGAGGGTAAAAAAAGGTCTCTGTGTGTGTGTGTGTGTTTTTTTTTTTTGTATATAATTGTGTGTGTTTTTTGGTGTATAATTGTGTGTGTTTGATTCTTAAAGTACAAAAACCAAAGTGTTTGTAGAGTTTTCTATATTTCTTCCTCTTTTCTGCTGATTAAAAAGGGTATTTATAGGCCACTTGTCTTGTTGGCCAAGAATGCTATAAAATAACGAAAACGCCACCGGTATTAAAAATGCTAATTTTATTAAAGAAAATCTTTTTTAACCCCAAAAATTAAGAATTAGTACAAAAAATCTAACAGAAATCTCTAGATTTTCAAAAAAAGAATTCAAAGTAGATTTCAAAAATAAAAACTAGAGCTCAAACTGATAAAAATGCCTCGGGGTGTAAAATGACGATTTTACCCATGAACAACGAAAATACACAAAAAATAGATATTAGTCTCAAAAAATTATTAAATATTAAAAATAAGCTTAAAACATTAGAAATTCCTTTTTGACTCAAAATTTGACAAAAAATGAATTTAAGCTGTAAAATGACGATTTTACCCTTAGACAATGAAAATTTACAGAAAAATAGCTATTGATCCTCAAAAAATTATCAAAAATTACAAATAAGCTTAAAACACTTAGGAAATGCATTTTTGACTCAAAATTGGTGAAAAATGAATTTAAACTGTAAAATGACGATTTTGCCCTCGAACAATGAAAATTCACTAGAAAAATAGTTATTGTCCTCAAAAAATTATCAAAAATTACAAGTAAGCTTAAAACACTAGAAAATGCATTTTTGACTCAAAATTGGTGAAAAATGAATTTAATTTGTAAAATGATGATTTTGCTCTTGGGTAATGAAAATTCACAGAAAAAATAGTAATCGTCTCTGAAAAAATCAAGAAAATTCAGAAACATGCTTAAAGAATTAGAAAAATGAATTTGGAACTAAAAATGAGCTGAATTGGTATTCGCGAGACAAAATTATCATTTTGCCCTTGTGCTGGTAAAACTATAAAGAATACCAATTAAATCCAGAAAAATCATAAGAAATTAACAAATTCACATAAAAGTGAAAATATGAATTTAAAACCCTCAAAAGCTGATAGAAAAATATTTACAGATAAAATTACTAATTTTGCTCCCCAAATTATTGAAAAAATTAAAATTTGTCCCAAAAAGTGCAAACATGCCCTTCCAATGTTTGAAAATAAATGGTGTGTCAAAATTTGGTGTCTACATAGGGAATTCGGGAATAACTATATCGGGTTCTATCCAGCAGGGTAAGTTGGACCATTAGAACGACAAGTCCAATGCCCCTGTATTCGCGATGACTTAGAAGCGGATGGAGCAGATGATGTAGTTACAGATATCAAATTTTGACACACCATTTATTTTTCTAACACTAGGGGAACATTTTTCTACTTTCGGGGTCAAATCTTGATTTTTGGGTAAAAGGGGCAAAGTCAACAATTCCAAGCATTAATTTTGACATCAAATTTTGACATTCCTTTTATTTTTCTAACACTAGGGACACATTTTTCTACTTTCGGGGTCAAATCTAGATTTTTGGGTAAAAAGGACAAAGTCAACAATTCCAAGCACTCCATTACAGAAACTTATTTCCGTCACTTTGACATTTTAACCCAAATCACAGGGGGTGATTTATAGCTTTTTGAACCGTAACGGGGTCATGTGCTTTATCTGAAAACCACAATGAGGAATAGGGTATTTTACGCAATAAATAAATAAATAAATTTTATGTCAACACAAGTAGCTGCACCACTTTGTAGGATCAAATTTAATCCCATGAACTATATATACAATCAACCAGCCTGAATATTCTCCAAGCATGCATGCAACTTAGTATATACTACAAATGTATTTTTTAACGACCTTGGACCGTAGTAATTGTCATCTCATTCACCGAGGGAGCTCCTGTGCTTGCAGATGAAGAATATGGAAGATTACTATGATCATTAACTTTTTTGAAGACAAAAGCAGGTTGTTTAGGAGAAATTGAAGCTAGTAATGATTCATTTGATAGCATGGAAAGTACTTGAACCATGGTTGGGCGATCAGTTGCATGTTCTTGAACGCACAAAAGACCAATTTGAATGCATCTTAGGACTTCATCATGATTATATGAGTCTCTAATTAATGGATCAACAATTTCCAAAGCCTTGCCTTCTTTCCACAGATCCCAAACCTGAAGCAGAAAATCAAATATCAAAACAGACTCGGTTTTGCTGTCAATCATAAAAATGTTAGCCATGTCATTAAACTAGATTTCATGATTGCAGAAATTATGCAATTATACTTACATATCCAATTAAATTGATAGTGTTATCAAGAAAATAACCGCTATTTTTCCTGCCACTGATAATCTCTAAGCTGCAGCACCCCATAGCTAAAAACATCTGATTTATCGGAAAAAAGCCCTTGCATTGCATATTCTGGTGACATGTAACCACTGCAATCACACAATGTATGAATTTAATTAGTAGCATTCGTCTGTGCCATCCCACAGTTATATAGTCTGAAAATTGCAAAGTGATTATCATTTTTTTTTTAAAAAAATAGCTGAATATTAGCCTTACTATGTTCCCACCACTCTGTTTGTATTAGCCTCCATTTGATCTGCTCCAAAAATTCTAGCCATACCAAAGTCTGATATTTTCGGCTCCATAGCAGCATCTAGCAAAACATTGCTTGCTTTCAGATCCCTGTGGATGATTCTTAACCGTGAATCGCGGTGCAGATATACAATTCCCCGAGCAATACCCAATATTATTTCAAAGCGTTTTCTCCAATTGAGCAATGCCCCTTTTTCTTTATCTGGACAGTGCATATCGACAATTCATCAATAAACAGATGTTTCATATTCAAAAGTTCAGGAACAAAATAACTGCTCCAACGAGAAGGAAAAAGTTTGGAGAAAATATCTGTAAAACGTAATGCATTTTTCTCTCTTTTTTTTTTTAATTTAAAGAATGAAAATGCTCAGGTACTGGGGGAGTAAAGCCTTGCTGATTGAGGCATACCAAAGATGAAGGTGTCCAGTCCTTTGTTAGGCAAGTATTCATACACTAGCATTTTCTCCTCTTGCTGGACGCAACATCCCAAAAGCTTAACAAGATTCCTGTGTTGAAGTCTCGCGATCAAGTTGACTTCATTCTTAAATTCCTCTATCCCTTGTCCTGAACTTTTTGACAATCTTTTGACTGCAATTTCTCTACCATTATGTAACCGACCCTGAAATCAAATTTCAGAAAGCAGTAAGTAGGCTTATCTTATATGAAGAATGTAAAATAGTTATCTTTACAGCAAATAAATGGGAAATAGAAGTTATCAAGAAAAGTCACCTTGTAAACTGTGCCAAAACCACCTTTTCCAACTTTGTTAGCTGTAGAGAAATTATCAGTTGCTGAAATTATGGTTCTTAGGTCGAAAATGGACAAATCTGTATTTTCATCTATCTCCTTTGTGGTTGAAGAACCTTCGTAAGATGATTTTAGACTAATGTTAAAGGTAAGAAGCCGCTTGACATACTGTCTTTTACCTGCCCATTTATACAAATAGAGCATTTCAAGAAATCATTGAGAAATTCCGAGAATTGGAACACAAAGTCTAGTCAGTAATGGTTGGTTTTCTCTAATTAGATTCTGGAGGATCGAAGTTGAAGTCTTACAGCTTAAAGTTCATTGTATGGTATAATTTAAGATATGTTGAAGAAAAAATCTGTAATTTCTCAGTTTTGCATTTGAACACAGAAGCAGAATTCTAACTTTCAAGTTTCAAATCCATCTTGAAATGGAAAAGAGCAAATGCATTTGTCTAGTTCAAAGTGTTGCTGCTCGCTGCTCCCAAAATACACAAGATTTATGCCGTAGTAATTTGCTTACCTTTTCTATTCTTGAGTACAAAGCATAATCCAAATAGCAGTGCCAGAACACCTGCTACAGATGCTACCACAATTATTACCAGCTTTTTGCCATGCAAGCCCTTTGAATTCTTTAGAAATTCAGCTGAAAAAATGGAAAACACAACTCAATTGATTAGCTCACCATGCTACAAACTAGTACATTTTATATACACTAGTAAGAAAGCACGTGCATTTGCACACAATTCTTTTTATAATAATTATTTGTAATAATATTTTTTAAAATCACTATGCATTTAATTTACCTAGTTCTATATTTCAAATAATCAAAATATATGAGTTTGCATGTTGATATATAATATAACATAATTTGATTATAAATCAATTAAACCTTAAGAGAAGGAATAAAAAGTCCTATATTTTCTAATACAACTACTCAACTTTTTAGATCGGTCAAACTTATATTCGATCTGTTATTAAATTTAAATTTACCCAGAAGTTAACCCCTACTTATTTAACTTTTAATCTAGCATCAACCTAAACTTATCCAAAAGTTAACTTACTCCTCAACTCATACTTGTCTAATAATAAATAACCAATACTTATACGATTGTTGAAAAAATTTCAGATTATGAATGTGATAAAAAGAGGTTGGTCATAGAATAGAAAATAATACTCAATGATTCTGTTGATAGAAGAATAATACTTTTAAGTGTGGATTAGCACATTTATGTT
>JAMWEH010002863.1:0-17279 GCA_024721245.1 Mitragyna speciosa | reverse complement strand
TAGCGGGGACTCACAGGGCTGTAGGGAGGAGTTGGGGTCGGAGAATATCTGGGACTTGAAGCAGGGCTGTAGGAGGGAGCTGGGGTGGAAGAATATCTGGGACTTTGAGGGCTGTGGGAGGGAGGTGGTGGTGGAAGGTTCCGGGGGGCGGGGGAACCATAATTGGAGGAACTTGATGAAGGGCTCTGGGTGGAGCCAATTTCATCCATGGCTTTGTGCTGTTAATTGTGAAGAGCGGCAGAGTCAGAACTACAAACCCTAGTTCTTAAAACCCTCCTTATTTCTGGTTGAATATATAAACGATCTAGAACCCATGAAATCTAAGTAGGAAAGCTGTATCCTAGATGTATGCGGATCGCGTCTTAGGATTAACAAGTAAAGCCTACATAAAATTCGTGTTTTGATATAGTCTACGTAGACCACAAGACAAATATTAATATCCTTCTAAATTACACAAAGGAAACACTGTTTATGAGCCTCGCGAAGGATCCATATAAATGTCATGGTACAATGTCCAGCGGACGACGAATTGAAATTTTAGGAAACTGGCTTCTAAATTTTTATACTAGTTTTTAATATTTGCAACCATTCTCACGAGGGTAAAATTTAAGGGCTTTTGTCAGTAGGGTTTATAAACTATACTAAACCTATTCCAGGGTTTGACTTTTTGCTTGCCCCGCTATATATTTTTATCGACACTGTTGGTAATTCTTAGCATTTGACACTAACTTAAAGTAATTTGTTGATGAATATGACCTCATTCTTTTAAATGTACCTTTTCACTTTTCTATTTCTTTTATTGTTACTAATAGTTGATTTTGCACACTTGGAATTTTTTTTTTTAAAGATATTTCACATACACATGCAATCCCCAAAAGAAAAGAAGAGGTAATCATTCATGTGTTTTCATTTGGAAGAACTGCTGGTACATGGCATATTAGTGGCCCTAGAGAGTATTGCCTAGTGGTGCTCGATATGTTGGAAGCAAAATGAAAAATAAATTAAAGAAGAAAAAAGAAAGAGAAAAAGAAAAAGGTGCATTAAACATTACAGACGGCAAATTTATCCACAAAGGAAAAAAAAAAGTTGAAGTTATATCACACGTTAAAAAGCATTAAATAAAGTCCTATATCGAATCTCAAAGGATTCTAAAGTAATTAATAAAATTCATGATTCACTGTATTTATTGTCAATTGATTTTAAAATGGAAGCTCATATTTTTTAATATGGTATTAGAGCAAACTTCAGGTATAACATACAATTTCACATTCGATTCTTTTTTTCAATTCGTTTCAATACATGGACCCAATTCAGTTTGTGAGCTTTATTCAATCCGAGTCACATGTGAGAGGGATTGTTAAAGAATCAAAATCTTACGTTGGGATCCCAAAGAATAAATGGCTCAAATTAAGTAGCATAACTCTTTAGTTAAAATTCAATATCAATAGGTCAATAAATGTATACGTGTAAATAAATTGGAACCTATATATTTTCTCAATGGGTAGGTGGAACCCCTATATTTTCATTCTGTACCTAATGAAATATTGGTAATATATTATCCACTTCTATTATAACGCACATACTCTATATGAATTTCTTTTAACCAGTGAACCGGGAACATAAACAAAACTAAAGTGGGAGACTGATTAATGCATGGGGAAAATTGTTATTCTGTGGATGTAGATGGTAAGTGGTGTGTAAATGTGTATATTAACGAGTTCTGGCTAGAAAATCCCATATTTTATAAATCTAAATTTTCAAAAATTGTATCTTAAATATTAGGGTTACATATTCCATTAGCCATTTAATTAAGGACGGGCAAAAAAAATTGAAAAAACCAAAAAATTTCAAAAAATAGTCCATCCAAACCAAAAAATAAGAGTAACCGAACTGAACCAAATTATAAAAATAGTTAAGTTAATCGAACCATATTTGCGAAAGTGATTTCGGTTCAGGGTACTAATTTTTGAAATCCACAATGAATCATAACTAGTCTATATATATGCCTTAAAGACGAATATTATAGAGAAGTTGATGACCATTAAGTGATTTTATTCTCAAGTTTAAGATAACTCAAAAAACTTAAATATTGTACTTGACTTTTTTAATTAATTTTTTGATATGTATATTATCCTTTGATTTTATGTTCTAATTATTATACATTTCTCGTTGTTGACTAAAGAATTACTTTCACAGAACTTTAATATGGAGTATCAAATATAACGCAAGTGTTTTTTTTACTTGTATTGCGAATAATTTGAATTTGTAATTTTTTTACTAGTTAAAATTGGGTACAGAAATTTTCAATTTGTAGTTTTATTACTTGTTTTATAAAGTAATTAAGATTGTATAAGTAATTTGCTTGTTAATTTGAACAAGTATATATATTGTAATATTTTTCATTTATTTTGTCAAATTAAATTCCCATTATCGTGAGATTTGACCCATTTTAACCACTCTAGCCAGGTAAGCGGTTAAGAAGCTAATAAGGGTTGGACATATTTAGCAAGTTAAATGAACATGTACAACTGATTTTGGTTAGGATATGAAGGGAATGAACCAGTTAATTGGTCCAAGTCTACCATAATTATAATGTAACAACTTAAACATCTATATGTCGCATGCTGTTCACAACCCTAATTTACTTGGACTGTTGGTCCTCTAGGTCAAGGCAGCTGCTTGTCATCATTTTGGCATTTTATGTGATCTTTTCATGGCATAGATATCGAGGTTATGGCGGAAGAAAACGATGACAATTTCATGGACAGACACGAAGAACATGAAGAGCTAGATAACAATTCTGAACAAGAAGCCGAGTTCATGGGCTCACAGCATTGAGAAAAAGGGAGAGACACTGATTTAGAACAAGAAGAAGTTGATAAGCCAAATGGGTTTGAACTACAAAAACAAAAGAATGGTGAAGAAGATGATTATTATGATCTAGAACATTTGTCAGGGAAGTTGAAGAGGTTCAAGAAAGATGCCCTTCATCATATTAGCAAATTGCCAGACTCAATCCTTCTATACATCCTATCTTTTTTGCCAATAAAAGAAGTAATACGAACTAGGATTTTATCAAAAAGATGGCAATGGCTTTGAACTTCGGCAACAACCCTAGATTTCAATTACCAAGGTCGGTCATCAGACTATATTATAAATAAATTTATTACTTGTATAGAAAAAACCTTAGTTCGATGCAGTGTAAGCCATGTTCATAAAATTGCCATTGAGTTCCTTTGTCGACCTGGTTTCATTTATGATGTTAGGGGGTGGGTGCAATTTGCGAGCACACATTCGATTCATGAACTGGAGCTCAAACTCCGACCACCTAACTTAAATGATCAATGATGAATACCATTTGCCTCTATCCATGTATGGGAATTCTTTTTTAAGAAAGTTAAGTGAGTTGCAAGTTTTGTCGATGTTACAACATTAAGTGGAATCATCTCAACATTTTAAGTTTGGAATATATTCAATTGGATGAAGAATTACTAAGGAAGATATTATCGAGTTGTCTGAAATTAGATTTATTGGAGCTATGTATTTTTTGTGGTATCAAACATTTTGTAAGTTTGTGCTTAAGGGGTATTAGGATGAGTTTTATAAAGAGGATGACTCTCATTTGGAAATATCAGCTCCTAATATTAAGTCATTGGAGATCAGTGGATTTATGCACAAAAAAATGGTTGGGATTGTGAATGTTATATCTTTAGTTTGATACCAAGGTAGATTTCTACAGGACCATAAGTGATGATGAGGGGTTAAATTACTATAGGGCAAATAGATATAATCTAGCCAATCTCCTTGGAAGCCTTCAATGCGTAGAAAAACTTACGATTGGATTATGGTGCATTCAGGTCAGTCTATTTAACTTTTCTCTCTTTTCATGTGTACTTTTTGACATTTTTTTATTTGTACGGATAAAGGGCACAACAAATTATAACAAATTGATTGAAACTATGTGCCGACATTTTGTCTTTGTTGATTAAACATTTGTATAAACTTATTTGAGATGTGCAAAAGCAGCAAAATTGTTCGGAATTCAAATCTGATAAGTGTTCAAGGTATAATTCAAATTAACCTAAACTTTCAAAGTAGAATTTTTTTTGATATTTTTCCTTCCATGCATAGGTGTTTGTTATGGATTAACTCAGATACTTACTTCCCCATGTTGCATTCGTTGACTAGGTTTTGTCGTCAATGACGCACAGAGTAATGACATTGCCAGAGTTAAAGTGCAACTGTGTGACACTAAATGTACAAATAAAAAAGGGGATATTCCAGGGATGGATATTTTGTTGCAGATCTCACCTAAATTGGAGACTACTATCATAAACATGAACTCACCTTACAAAGATGTTCGCCTTATTCTTTTCTCCTATTTTTCTTTTGTGATTTTGTTCAAGAATCTTTTCAGCATTTCAGCGATATTATTTTTCTTTTTTGTTATTTTACTATGTAAAGCTTGCCTATAGTATTTGCATGATAACACTCATCATAGTGCCTAACAAGCTGTTATAGGAAGCCAAACGAATGAACCAAGCTCGGGTGGTTTCTCATGTTCGAGAAAAGGTTTCTGCATGGAAGGGAAATTCTACCCTTGGAAGTCCACAGGATTCTCCAATCTCCATTACTCAGTTTTCTAAAGACAAAGGGACCCACTTGTTATTCTGCAATTGGCCTCTTATTTTTGTGAAAGCCTAAACCATTAAGATTGGAAAATCAGCAAAGCTTTCCGTCAACTCTTAGCCCTACAATGTGGGTTCCTTTTGTCATTTCAACACCACACGAGAATAGGGTACCATACGTGCCTTGAATATTAAAACTCTATTAGATAAATATTAGCCATAGTCTGTGGCATGCCATGATATAGTATTGGGGGGGTATTGAAGTTTTTATCCTCATATAATTAGTTCTAAAATTTTGGGTTATGAGTCTTCTATTACACATATGGTATGTAATACTATGTTACACATATTTACAGGATGACATGTATGATTTGAATTTCATTGAGTTTTGTTGATAATTATTAAATGGACATTTGTCATCCTATCACTATGTGTGATATGATGTTATACATTTTGATTGTAAGAAAAGATCCATTCTCAAAATTTTAGGTTTCGGAGGTGAGAAGAGAATCCAGCAAGATGAGTTGGTTCCGGTTCCTCACAATTAGCTATTTGGTATTGAATGATATTTAGTAATTCTACACCATAGATCCACTTAATTAGTTTGTCTTTTATAATCATGTTGCACAGCAAAAATCATCTCCATGAGCTAGCTTTCTAGTTTGGAGACATTTTTCCATTTACAATTTGCACTTTTTGCACTTAGCATGTGATCCTCGTAATTTTCTTAAATTCCTTGTAGGGCAACTGTACGGACTAAGAGTTTTTTATTTTTGTTCTCACGCTGCAATTGACCTCTTTTTTTGTTTATGTAAATGTTTAACTTTATATTTTCATTGAACTAGTTGAGCAAATCTACATTAATCAATATTTGCAAGAAATGTTGCAGTGTAAATTTGAAATGATATAAGTTCATGTACTACTGGTCTTTGAAATGTAAATTATTGTGAGTCAAAGCAATTGAAGCATCAAAATGAAGTGATAGTATCAGTTTCTAGTCAAAAGTTTCTTCAATGCAAGAAATACAGCTTGGATACTAGTTGATCTTACCTATTTTCTTCAAGATTTATTGATGATGTTGCTTACAAAAAAGTTTTCCTGATAATACTATAATTTCTAGTATTTTTTTTTGAGCTATAATTTCTAATGTTGATCTGGTGTCTTACTAAATCCTCATCTACAGTTCCGCTTTGGGTCAAACTTACGAGTGCTTACAATTTTGATGCGGACAACTACTTGGCATCAGGATTTCGCCATATTCTTCCCTTGAAGCTTATAAAAATTTGTGAATTTTGGGAAGGGAAAACTGAGAACATCATTGAGTTTGTACAAATTATGCTAAAGAACGCTTTGACGTTGGAAAAATTAGTCATTGATTCTCTAAAGGAATACCCAGACTTGAGGGATCGCAATCCTCTAGTAGCTCTCCAACTAGCCCAAAAATTGTTAAGCTTCCCTAGATCTTCTTGGGAAGCCATTATTGTGCTATGAAGATGACTTCACTACAAATTTACAACTCGTGACAGCCTTATGGTAGTTTTCTTTAGCCTATAGTAATGCTTAACAAGATTTAATAAAATTCAAGTACAAAGGTTTATGTTGCTGATTTTTTTTTGAATTAAATATTGAATTGTATGAAACAATGTTTTTATATGCTACCTTTATAAATATAATAATTTAGTGATTTTTTTCGTTATTATAAATCTTAGCAAAAAATGGTAAATTAACATATATAATTAATAAATTTCAAGAAAAGCTTATCACTTTAAGACTTATTATTTCTTTTATAACTCTTCATCACCAAATCATTTTTTCCTTTAGAATCCCTTTCCCCTCCTCCCCCTCATATCCTACCTATGGAGCTCCTTTTTCAAGATTCAACTGAATGTATTTGAGAATACTCAACTAAAGCATCTAACTAAAAGAAAAAAGAAAGTCATTTGCACCAGGTGCATTGTGCTTTCCCTTGCCTTGATGTTCGCCTTTTTAAGTCAATAACGTGCCAAAGACTGGACCTCCGTAATATGTTAAAGAAGACCTCCGAACTGAGGGATTTGACATGGCATCTAGTATAGAAGAAGTTTTGCCATTGCACCTCATCACCATTCTCCTTAAACGGAACGCTAAGAGCTCGTCCAATGGTTATCAACTCACTATGTGTAGATTGCTCCATCTCATTTTCAACCTTATATGTTACTTTTTCGTTCTCCCTTTTTCCTTTACAAATTCATGTTGTAGCACTCTGGTGTTCTTGAAATCATACTTTCATTTCTTTGGTAGCTACTAGAGCTAAGAATATTGAAAAATGTGGCTTCACTTTATGTGAAACATACATACATACATACATACATATATATATATATATATAATATTTTGACACCATTTTTTAAATTTTTGCAAATGCACTTTCTATTTAGTATTACAAAAACAATTTGAAATTAAAAATGTTCATATTATGGTTCATGTTTATTTGGCTTTTATAAAGTAAAAGAAGAAGAAAACAAATCATGTTTGTAGCCTATTAATGGGAAAAATGGTAGTAGATGAATAGAGCAAAACTACCATTAAGGAGGAGGCTACTTGCACATAATGCGAATGTCTAGATCACAATCAGAGAATATGCTTGTCTCTACTCTATGCAATTTAGTATATTATATTTCAAAAGATCAAAAAAATATAAGCTTATATTGTATAAACATTTTATCTTGTATAAGTATTTGTTCAAGAATTTTTTTAGAATTCCGTCCAAGTAGCAAATGTAAGCAAATGTATTTGCTGGAAATGATTGAAGTCATTGTTTGGCTTTGTCATTCTCATTCATTACAATACAATTTCAATTCACCAATTTAGGGTTTATGATAGGAAAATTTATAGCAAATTCCATACGGATCGACCTTTATTCCTCTGTCTTATCACCCAATCCATCAATTCTTACAATTATTAGTTTTTAAATTTTTTATTCCAATTGCAATTCCAACGCTGATTTGTTGATTTGATGATTGTATATAAGGGATAGAATGTTAGAATCCTGTGGTTTTTGGATAAATCATATGACTCTTTATAGTTTAAAAAGTTATACATCACTCTCTTGGGGTTGGTTAAAGTGCCAATGTGACAGAAATGAGCTCCCTAATGGAATGCGGGTAAAATGTCCAAATTATTTCAATACTTAATTGTTTCATCCCTATGCTTATATATTTTTTTTTGGGGAAAAAATCCACTTCACCCTCTATTTTCATCTAAACAATTATATGATAAAGAATATAACCTAATCAGCCTGCAGAATACATTTAGCATGCAAATGACCAATGTGTTTATTATGAGAATCTAAACAACTACCTCTATCAGACGCAGTAGCAGTAGCTACCCCATGTTTTAGTATCGGATGCATTTGATATTCATAGCGGCTTACAATATAATGCAGCTGGTATTCTTGAATCATCTTTGGGGAATTAATTAAGAGAGGGAATAAGGCAATAAGAGTAAAGTTCTCCTTTGATAGAGAACTTCAATCAAAGATCAAGTCATCAAATAATTTTTTTCAACGTCTTGCTGATGAGGAGTGAGTGGGAGTGGTGGAAATAGTGGCAGAGAATTTGGGCGTGGATTTGTTTTAGGTAGTATAAAAAGGTGGCGGAGGAAATGGTAGTGGAAAGGGTGGTTGGAGTTGTATACTCATCTCATTTCATATGCAACAATTGGTCTAAATAAGGCACTAGGTTGTAAGTAACTGGGTACCATATGCCACTATTGGACCACATTTTATATAATCGTTTTGAAGAACGGACTTTAACCCTAACTTTTTTATGTCATACTTAGTTGTTGTCATGGGTATTACGCTGTCTGTATCTCCACTAGAATTAAAAATGTTCCAATTTGTTAAGTTAACGGTAATGAAGTTGGAAAGTGGTGGTTTGGTAATTCTTGGGTAGTTTTGGGTGCCTTGTTGACTAGTGGAGGCAAGTGGTTGTAAATTGGGCAAAGGATTGGTGGCAACGAAGATATAGTGATGGTTGTTATGGTGGATTTTGGTGGCTGAGGGCTTATTTGGGTGTGGTATTGGTAAACTGGAGTTGTTCTAGTGAAGTAAGTTCATCGCTTTTACCCTATTGTATCTTGCTCGATTACATCCCTAAAAAGTTACACAGAGATGAAAAGACACATAATTTTTAGACTCAATTAATTAGACAGTAGTATGTGAAAAAAAGCTGATAGTTAATTGGTTGTAAGATAAAGTTTATAAAGTACATGCTTCAGGACTTAAACAATATCATGCAAGGGAATAATAGTTCATTGAGCAAATAGAAAAATAAAAGGTATTGCATGTGAAGCTTATGCCAAGACACTTAGTTTTCAAGAATAGAATGGATATTATTACAAATCAAATAGAGTTATATGCGTATGAAAAACAAGTAACATTTCATAACGTTTTATTTATATCCCTCAGAGCACATAATATAAGTGAGTGTTGTGTTATTGTTTCAAGGAAAATATATTTTTTATACAGTTTAATCTTTTGGAAAAGTAAAAACCATTTAGGGTGGATGGTTTTCTGAGTGTTGTGTCATTGTTTCAAGGAAAATGTATTTTTTTAATATTTTTATCTTTTGAAAAAGTAAAGACAATTTAGGGGTGGATAGTTTTCTTTAAAGAACCAACTCTATTTTTTTTGGTTTTTTAAAATTTAAAAAATCCATCTAATAATAATTGAAGGGATACCATTTATAAACTAAACTTCAAAAGTTTGAAGATTGATGCACTCAAATATTTCATAGAGTCATTTGCATTATGCAAAGTTTTAAATTTAAAATATTTCTATAGGGGCCTTTCCGGAATTTCATTTGCATCTTTTACGCAGGTTCTTTGTAGAGCAAAACATTTAACAATCTATATATGTAGCACACGCAAATACAGTGAATAATTAACACTTTTATTTCAACCTAATTCATTATTGTCTAATTAACACTTTTATTTTATCAAATTAATTCATTATTGTTTGTCCTTGTAGATTTATGTATTTTTGCACTCACGAGTCAAACTTTCATAACTTTAATGATTTTTTTTCTGCTAGATATTTTCTTTCTTTTCACATATATGTATCCCAAACCAGGTACAAGTCAACCAAAATAATTCAGAATAATAAAAGTAAAATATAACATCTAAATTTACAAACCATGCAAAAGTAATTTATTATATTAAAAAAGTTTGGTTTGGTAAAAGAATTATGCATGGTGGATGGATGTTTGAAAGTGTGCATAAAATGAAGTTTTCACAATTGAACCAAGGAAAGACATTGAAATTTTATCAAGACCTAGGGGGCTAATTGAAATCCAGCAACTAATGGGATCTAAAATTGAAATTTCAGCAAGTCCTAGAGGTTAATAAAAAATTCCAGCAAAGTCTAGAAGGTGAATTGAAAATCCAGCAAGGTCTAGGGGGTTAAATTTAAAATTCAACAAGGTCTATGGGGTTAAATTGAAAATCCTGCAAGGCCTAAGGGGTTAAATTGAAAATCCGTCAAGGTCTAGGGGTTTAAATTGGTGGACAGGTCCATCACCAATCGAAGTATCGAGTAACATCTGGCATAAACAGTGTTCATAAAAAATAATTACAACTTTTGTTTTCTGCGTGTGTGTCTGTATATATATATATATATATATATATATATATATATATATAATTGGTGCGTAGAGCCAAGTCCAAATACCAAGTGAAAAATATAGCGCCGTCAAGCTATATTGGAGCATGTTGGTAAAAACTTTCCGAGTCCAAGTTCTATGCACTTCCGTCCTGCAAATTTTCCTCATTAAACTATTTGAACATTTTTTTGAATTCCAAATTCATTCATTGGAAAACTACAACAGGGTTTGTAATTTGTCGAATGCTATTAAAAACTCTGATACTAAATGTGGAGTCATAATTCATTTATTCTCTCTTTTAATCCGTTTTGTTATGTCATATGATCGTGGTCCTTTTGTTCTACAATTTTTCCCTTTTTGATTTTACCAATTAATTGAAAAATGCCACTCCACTATTCAGGAAATTCTTTCACCTTTATTCCACAGTTATATTAGATATTTATCACTACTCTTATTTCCAAATCCTTCCAACTTGATCAGAGGTGGAGGAAGGCTATGTGTTAGAATTTCTGAAAAACTTAAACTGTAAAAGTATTTTCTACCCTAAAAATGAAATTTGTTCGCTAAATTTTATGCTGAATCCGGTGAAATTAGATCATATAGTTAACCAACATGTCGAAATGTTTAATGCCGTATTAGACCCATCTAAAATTGTTTCATAAAATAGCAATTTTGATAGTCATGTTCTTTGAAAGTCCAATCAAATTGTTAAAACATTCTCCACATATATTTGTGACCAATATTCGTAAATATTATCCATTAGTCTTCCCAAGACGTGTTACTCTAACGAACAGTATTTGCCTCAGGTAGTCGCCATTAGGTGATTTACATTATGCATTAAAGGAAAAAATTGCTGCCTTCTAATGATTTACGTTATGCGTTAATGGGAAAAACTATCCCTCAATCTTTGTAAGAAGATTGCCTCCTCGTACTCTTCCTCCTCCTTTAGGATATATCGTCATTGGTATTTCTTTTACTAATAATCTTTTGACTCTACAATGATAGAACTCAGTGAATCGGGCGAATTATTATCTAATCTTATGTGAATTTCTCTTACCTTAGGAGCAAGGAACGCATGAGATAGCCAAAGGAATATTTTTTTTTACAATAGGTCATCAGTCAAGTAAACGTTATATATAATTCTCAATACAATTTTTTTTTTTTTTTTGGATCTTCTATATGATAGTTTAATCTCTCTTTCCTTTTCTAATAGATAAACACTGTAACCAGAAAAATCCACTGGAAAGCCTCACGATCCGAAGTTCGACCTAACAATAATGACATCTATGACAGTACTCTTTGTTCTGGTTCTATTCTTCTAATTCCACATACTACTTAGGATAGAACAAATGATAAAACAAAGTAACAGTCTCCAAAAAAAGTATTAAAGTAACAATTCATATTTTACTACTTGCTCCTTTTGGTCAAAAACAGGACACATAATAACTACGAAAAATTTTAGCCTTATAAATTTGAGCCCCAGACGTAAATTCAATTTACAGAAAATAAACAAAAGAAAGCCAAAAAAGAACTTGTGATGATCTGGCGGAAAACAAGAAATATATTAAAACTACATCTTGATTAGTATCCACAGATTTATCCTTATTTCAAATATAGTCCTCAAGTTTTTCAATAACTACAAATATGCCCACATCAGTTAGTAATCAGAGCAAAAGGAGTTGCTAATATAAATATGAAATCAGGGAATATAATATAAACATAAAGGCGTACAAGAAATCTCTTCCCAAGTCTAGGTGGGTAGTAGCAAGAGTTCAAAGTTGCTCTCTATTCCCTCGATGGTTCGGGTTCAGAGGATAAATGGGTTCGGGATGAAAATCATTTTTGCTAGTATTCTTGATGGGAAAAATTCTGATAGTGGGAATCTGTTCAACTGAAAAATGGAAAGGGGTGCAACTTAATATGGACATATGATGTAGGGGCTCAAAAGAAAATACCCCAAACAAACGGAAACAGCCAGAGCCCGCCCACATAGATTTCTCAGTCTCCTTCACCTTCAGTAACCATCTGTAAATATATATAAATATGTATGCAAAGATTGTGTCTTTGTTTATGGTGCTGAGTTCAACTGCGCAATCCCTTTGGATACTCTGTTAGCTTGGTGAGTTCTATGTTCCCTTTTAGTTAATTTTGTTTTCTTGATCAAACTTTACATTGTCTGAGTGCAGGAATTTACACCTATTCTGATATTATTTTTATTTTCTTTGATGCCCCTTTTCATTGTTTGAGAAAATCTAATCACTAATTTCTTCAGATGCCACTGAAAAAAGAATCTTTTACTCTGTTCTTTTATAAGAGTTTATGAGGTTTAGGGACAACGATGTGGTTATTGATGCGTTGAAAGTTAATTTGTGGTTTATAAGGAAGAATTGTTAGATTTAGAATCTAGTTCTTAGGATTATTGGTTGCAAAAAGTTATCATTATTTGAGGTCTTGTTATTAGTGATGTTGATCTTGGTTAATACCGGACGGAATTCCTATTTAGTATTTAAATGATTTTCTGTTCTTGTATTGAAATGATTTTCTTTTCTTGTATTCGGATTGTCTTTGAGTGGAAGGGAGTAGCTCGTTTAGGCCATTGTTTGGGCAAGTAATGGAGAATTTTACAGTGGGAATATGAATTTCTGAGTGAGATTTTCCGGTGATCCAAAAATTTGAATGAGAATTTGATGGATATAGTGGAAATACTGACATTTTGAGCATTTTTATTTTTAACCTGCCAGATAACGTATCTTGATCATTGAAATTTTTGCTTAGATGACCGTTAGATTCACACACATGCCCACTCATCCCACACTTCTGTATTTACACACTTGCAAATGTATATGTTGTTGGTTAAAAACGTGGATAAGGTAATGAACCATTTAGCTTTTTGCCCAATCAGAGAGTTCAGGCTTGCTATTGACGAGACGGTTTGGAGAAATATTTATCTGACCTCAGTACATAACTGTTGCTTTGTCAATGGCAAGATCTCTACGGAAGCTAGTGTCAGGTGTAATTCTTGATTTGGATGGTACACTTCTGAACACAGGTGTGTTTTATATTTTAATGCTTTTGTTTTTACTTTTCATTGGGATTTAATACTTAAGCAGATGAATTTGACAAGTATAGTTCTTGACCTTTGGTTTCTACTTACTTCTGAAATTGCTCTGTGGGAGTTATAAAATTTTAATTCTTTATGCCATGACAAATATAGAAGATTTTAACACTAGAAGGAACTGTTTTTCACTTCAAAGTAAAAACATTTTTAAAATTCAAGAAAGTTATGCTCGGAGCACGATGCCAGATATTATCTCATATACAAGGTTTCAGATGTTGATTTATGTACATTTTTGTTTGTTTCTGTCTTTGTTAATTCGAGTTCGATTTCATGAACAGATGGAATTGTAAGTGTTATCTTAAAAAATCACTTGGTTAAGTATGGGAAGCAATGGGATGGGAGCAAAGCTCATAGGATGGTAGGAAAGACACCTTTGGAGGCAGCAGCTGCGGTTGTAGAAGATTATGAACTTCCAATATCGCCCGACGAATTTCTGGCCGAAGTTAATGCAATATTTTCTGAGCAGTAACGGCACTGTAGACCTAAAGTCCTCTGCATTATGTTACCCGTTTGTTTGCATTGGAAAAAGAAAACAAAACATCACTGTCTCCTGTGTGCTTGACATTATTTTCTGACTTTAGCCTAACATATTAGATACTCAACAAAAAACTTTGTATTTAAGTATGTTGGCCGGTAGTGTTTCCTCTGGGGGTCAACAACATCTTTTTGTTTGTGCATAGTAGCATACTGTTATGATGTTCTTATCTGAAATAATTAGAGTCAAATATGACACATGTTGTTACCACCCTGGAAATGTTGAAAACAGAATGAAAAACTGGAGATAATCTCCTGTAATAGTGTTTTTCTGAAATTTGCTATAGTGAAGTGTTATTGACGAGGCAGCTAAGTTTGTGTGGGTGACAACTAAATTGTCTGTGTCAATTTCTTTTTTCCTGTTTTACTGCAGTTTATATGATTTAACAACTACTTTTCTCCATATCTGCTGTCAGGTTGCTTTTGGGTCATACTTATTCCGACAATAAGCTACATCTTCGGGCTCATAATAAACTGTTGCTGTTAGATAATCTGATGTTACACGCTCTTCAAAAACATAATATTAATGTTTGTTCTTGGGAAGACTTGCTTGTGTTGTTTTTATATTCATCTCTAAGTTGTAGGTGTCCTAACTTTCTCTTCAAGCTCTGAAATTTATGTCACCTTACAGGCTGTACTTTTCCAATTCTTGTTGCAGGTGGTGCAATATTAAAGCTCAACCTGGTGCAAACCGGTTGATTAATCATTTGAGGGGTCATGGTGTGCCAATGGCATTGGCATCAAATTCTCCAAGAGAAAATGTAGAAACTAAAATTTCTTATCATCGAGGTAAATTTGGTGCGCTGAGATTAGTGCATAAAGCTCACATCAAAGAAGTTGTGAATTTGAGCAGTGTCACTGAAATATTGAAACTTTTTCTGCCTTTTCTTTTGTTTTGTCCCATTTTTCTGAGCTATTCTGCAATTTCGCTTCTAGGCTGGAAGGATTGCTTCTCTGTCATTATTGGAGGTGATGAAGTTACAAATGTAAAGCCATCTCCTGAAATGTAAGATGAGAGAACTAATTTAGATCATGCCACTTTCACAGAAGATTAAAAAAATTATACAATAATAATTTTTATATATTTTTGTGGGTCCTGTTGGCCAAGATTTCTTGAAGCAGCTAGGAGGCTCAACATAGAACCATCTCACTGCCTTGTTATTGAAGATTCACTGTAAGTATATGACCTTCATCTAATTTCCTAAGTTTGTTCTGAAGCCAGGTTACCTGGTAAAATATATGCAAAATTCTACATGCACAAATTTTTGTGAAGAATAATATGTTTGTTTCCTGCTAATCAAGAGATTTTGCTTCAAGGCTATGTTACATGGACTCAGGTACGGGAAAATGCGCACACGGGTACGAATGAAGAGTCCAACACGGGTACGGCTGGAAAAAGTGAACATTTCAGTTCATTTATGCCACACCCATACCCATACCCATGTCCAATAGGACACAGCAGGACATAGGTTCAGCGGGAGTTAGTGAAGAGTCCATGTAACATAGCTTCAAGGCAAGCATGGTGGCACATGCTGGCTTTATTTCTGTCTTTTCCAGAGATTCAGAAACAACATATTGAAAAGTGTGTCATATACACTGAAAGTTCTTATAGTAGTTAGAATCCATTTATACTGCACCTTTTATTTTACTTCCTTGTTTCTTTTGGATAGGGATGCAACTCTGATCCTTATTACATAGATTTTTAACTTCAGAAAGTGAAATTGTACATGAATGCTGTCAAAATTTGCTTTTCAATTGAATGTGAAAGTTTGTTAGCTCAGGATTCATGAATCAGTTCTGCTGAGAAAAGTTGTATCAAATCAGTTGGGTCTTCTTCTTAAGGGCAGTTCATTGGAGTGTTGACTGTGTAGATGACGAATATTTTAGTGCAGTAAAATGTCCCACACCGGATATACCGCTCTGGATATGTTCGTAATACTGAATATTTAGTATAAGATCTTGGGTAAAGTACCACAAATCAACTTGGGTTAAGCTTTTTGGACCATTTTTAGGCTCCGGGAATTTAACATGCTAGTAAGCACCTGGTGTTTCATCACAACCAGTCAAGTTTTTTCTGTATCTTAGTAATTTACATGGTTGTGTACATTCTGAATCTTTCTGAGAGAAATTAGAGCACTGGAGAGTTGTAGAGCAATCAAACCTCCATCTGGTTTGTCAAAATATTCATGATAGGTAGATTTAATTACTATTATTATCGATTCATCTATTTGGTTTGTATTGAGATGGAGTTTACCCAAGCATCAAGTATTCAAACAGGCTGTCAGTTGTTGATGAATTCTTCTGAATTGTGGCATGTTTTTACAAGCTCTAGAAAATTCATTCCCAAGCAAGGGCTTCCATGCAGCCAATTTAAATGCTAAAATCTACAGATATGTAGGAATTAACTAGAAGATAGGAGGCTAGTTGACAGCTTAGTAGAAATAATTTTTGGGAAAAAAAACTCCTGGCTGTTTCAAAGAAATATCTTACCTAAAATTTATAATAGCAATTAAGGCTTGTCTTGTGCAGTAATTTTTTTGGGGTCTGATGGTGTTTAAATGTTGAATCTCAGGGCATGCAAGTAAATTGAGTGACAGCATGTGATGTAATTTTGTTCGTGATCATGTAAGATTGGTTGTAAACTTGTCTTTCAAGTTGCACTGAGTGTTATAATTTAAGTGGCATGTTGCTTTTCCGGTTCCAAATTTCTCTACAAGCTAATTATATTTTTTGTTTTGCACACCTTTTACTTGGGATTAGTAGGAAATATATCCAGAATATATTTCCTGTTGGATGAAAGTGGAATATGCCAAAACATTGAAGCCAAGCTAACTTTTTTCGTGTCTGTTGCATATAATTGGTCCCCTAAGTAGAAATAAAATATATGTAGTAGCAAACAAATGTAAGTTTTGTGAGCCGTAAGTTGTTTGGAGAGGACTTGTCTGCAGTATTATTCATTACCGAATGCACTGTAGCATTTTAGGAACTTGGCACAAAGCTGTGGGAAAGAATAAAATTTGACAGAGTAACAGATGGACAACTGATGCAAAGGATGTGCAACAGAATGTCAAAAGTTTTATAACATTTTAACATAAAACAATAATATATCCACAAGTCATCAACTGCTTATTGAATTTCACGGATGATCTGGTCCATCACCTGCATGTTTTTTTGCTTGTATTGTTAGTTGCTACATACTTGAGGAACTGATGTCATCTTAGTTTAATGATATTCTTTTTGTAGCTTGCTTTTACCAGTTCGTCTCATGTGTTGAATAATGAACCATTTAATTACTGTTTTGGATTCATTAAGTAATACACATCCGCTACCAGGTTGTTGCTTTAATGGTGAATAATTTAG